>VDFB02322321.1:0-24239 GCA_007258455.2 Sequoia sempervirens | reverse complement strand
CTCCCATCCCATCCCCCTCTCTCAAGTATCTCCCTCCCACCCCATACCCCTCTCTCAAGTCTCTCCCTTGCACCCCATCCCCCTCTCTCAAGTCTCTCCCTCCCACCCCATACCCCTCTCTCAAGTCTCTCCCTCCCACCCTAACTAGAGAACCTCTCTCTCTCTCTCTCTCTCTCTCTCTCTCTCTCTCTCTCTCTCTCTCTCTCTCTCTCTCTCTCTCTCTCTCTCTCTCTCTCTCTCTCTCTCTCTCTCCCTCTCTCTTAATTCTCTTCCTCCCAACCCCTCCCCCTCTCTCAAGTCTTTCCCTCCCACCCTAAGTAGAGAATACTCTCACTTTTGTCTCTCCCTCACAACCCCACCTCTCTCTCTCTCATAAACTAGGTAATCCATATACCCTATAAACGTAACTTTAAACCTTCAGCCCAATACCCTCAACCCTATACCTAATATCCTAAACCCTTATCCCTATACCCTATAAAATTAACCTTATACCTTTAACCCTATACCTTAAACCATAAACCATACACCCTCAACCCTCATCCCTATACCTTATACACTTAACCTTCATCTCTCTTCCTCGGTCCCTCCTCTCTCTCTTTCTCTCTATCCCTCCCTCTTTACCTCTATAATGCCTATACCTAATACACTTAACCTTATACCCTCAACCCTCAACACTCAACCCTACATTCAACCTTGTAAACTAAACACTCAACCCTATACCCAATACCCTCAACCCTATACCAAATATCCTAAACCCTAATGCCTATACGCTATATACTTAACCCTATACCCTCAACCCTGAACACTATCACTCAAACCTCAAACCTATACCTTAAAACCTAAATCCTACACCTTATACCCTTATCCCTATACCCTATACCATTAAATTTATACCCTAAACCTTGAACATTATCCCTTAACCTTATACTTAAACCCTTAACCCTATTCCTTATACCCTAAACAATACACCCTAAATCCTATACCCGATATCCTAAACCCTAATCCCTATACCCTATACACTTTAACCTTATACCCTCAACCCTAAACCCTACATTCAACCTTGTAACCTAAACCCTCAACCCTGAAACCAATACCCTCAACCCTATACCAAATATCCTAAACCCTAATCCCTATACCCTATACATTTAACCCTATACCCTCAACCCTAAACATAATCCCTCAACCCTCAACCCTATACCTTAGATCCTCAACCCTAAACCCTCATCCCTCATCCCTATAACCTATACCCTCAACCTTATACCATAAACCTTAAACATTATACCTCAACCCTATACTCAAACCCTAAACCCTACATTCAAACTTGTACCCTACACCCTAATCCCTATACCTATTACCCTCAACCATATAACCAATATCCTAAACCCTAATGCCTATACCTTATTCACTTAACCTTATAACCTTGAAACCTAGAACACTATCCCTCAACCCTAAATCCTATACCTTAAACCCTAAACCCTACACCCTCAACCCTCATCCTTATACCTTATACCTAAATCTTATACCCTTAACCCTATAATTAAATCCTAAACCCTACATTAAACCTTGTACCCTAAACCTTGAACCCTAAACCATAAACCCTTAACCCTAAACCCAATACCCTCAACACTATCCCAATATCCTAAACCCTAATCCCTATTCCCTATATACTTAACCCTACACCCTCAACCCTATACGTTAAACCCTAAACCCTACACCTTCAACCCTCATCCCTATGCCCTATATCCTTAACCTTATAACCTAAACCTTGAAAATCATCCCTCTACCCTATCCTTAAACCCTAAACCCTACATTCAACCTTTTATGCTAAACCCTAAACCCTCAATCGTAAACCCAATACCCTCAACCTTGAACATTATCCCTTAAATATAAACCTTATACCTTAAACCCTAAACCCTACACCCTTAACCCCCATCCCTGTACCCTATACCCTCAACCTTATACCGTAAACTCTAAACATTATCACTCAACCCTATACCTAAACAACAAACCCTACACTCTAAAGCCTTAACCCTATACCTTATACCCTAAACCCTACACCCTAAACCCTACACATAATATCATAAACCCTAATCCCTCTACCCTATACACTTAACGTTATACCCTCAACCTTGAACATTATACCTCAACCCTTAACCCTCAAACTTATACATAAATCATAAAACCTAAACCCTCAACCCTAAACCTAATATCCTCAACCCAATACCCTCAACCATATACCCAATATCCTAAACCCTAATCAATATACCCTATACACTTAACCTTATACTCTCAACCCTAAAAATTGTCCCTCAACCCTCAACCCTATACCTTAAACCGTAAACCCTATACCCTATACCCTCAACTTTATACCTAATATCCTAAACCCTAATCCCTATACCCTATACAAAACCCTACAACCTCAACCCTATACCTTAAACACTAATGGGGATAGATAAAGAGGGGGAGGGAGGGATTGGGGAGAGAGATAGATAGGTTGGGAGGGAAAGGGGAGATAAAGATAACTAGAGAGGGAATGAGAGGTAGAGAGACATGATAGATACAAAGTAGATAAGGACAAATAGAGGGAGAGAGAGGGAGGTTAGAGAGAGGTGAGATAGAGAGAAATAGAGAGAGTGTGTTAGGGAGTGATGGAGGGATATGCAGGTAGAGAGGGATAGGTGGGATATAGAGAAGCAGAAAGAGATAGAGATAGAGGGAAGGAGGGAGGAGGTGGGTGAGAGAGGGGAGGAAGGGAGAGGTAAAGAGGGATAGGTGAGGTAAAGATAAGTAGAGAGAGAATGGTGATATATAGAGAAGGAGAGAGTTACATAGAGGGAAAGAGATAATGGTGAGATAGAGAGGGGAAAGTAAGTGAGAAAGAGGGTGAGGGAGGAGGGAGAGATATAGCAAGAGAGAGAGGTATAGGGAGGGAGAGGAGAGATAGAGAGTAGATAGGGGAAAAGGTAGGGAGGGACACATATAGAGAGAGAGAGAGAGGAGATAAGGATAATTAGAGAGGGAAGGAGAGGTAGAGAGAGAGAAGTAGAGAGGGAATGAAGGAGGGAGGGAGAGACGTGAGATAGAGAGGAATAGAGAGAGTGGTAGGGAGTGATGGATGGAGAGGTAGGTAGAGAGGGATTAGAGAGATAGAGACTAGAGAGGGAAGGAGGGAGTGGGAGGTGAGATAAAGAGTAATAGAGAGAGAGAGTGGTAGGTTGTGATGGATGGAGAGGTAGGTAGAAAGGGGGAGGAGATATATAGATAAGTAGAGAGGGAGGGAGAGAGGGAGGGAGATGTAGTGAGGGAGAGAGAGGTGAGATAAAGAGAAATAGAGAGTGGTGGAAGGAGAGGTAGGTAGAGAGAGGGAGAGAGTAGATAAAGATAAGTAGAGAGGGAAGGAGAGGTAGAGAGGAGAGATAGAGAGAAGTGGAGAGGGAATGGAGGAGGGAGGGAGAGGTAGGGAGGTAGAGAAATGCGAGATAGATAGGTGCATAATGAGAGTGGTAGGGTGTGATGGATGCAAAGGTAGGTAGAGAGAGGGATTTGGAGATAGAGAGTGGATATGGAAGCAAAGAGGGAGAGAGTATGGAGGGAGAGAGAGGGAGGTGAGAGAGAGGTGAGGTAGAGAGAAATAGAGGCGGTAGGGAGTGATGGAGGGGAGGTAGGTAGAGAGAGAGAGAGAGAGAGAGAGAGAGAGAGAGAGAGAGAGAGAGAGAGAGAGAGAGAGAGAGAGAGAGAGAGAGAGAGATCAAGGGAGAGAGAGACAGATAAAGGGATGGAGATAGTGAGAGAGAGGTTTAGAGTGTAAGGGATAAAAATGAGTGAGATAGAGAGAGAAATAATACAACTTGTTGATTACTAAAATTTGACCTCCTGATTATCAAAATTTGACATGCTAATTACTAAAGTTTGACTGTCTGAAATTTGTGAGATCTTCCAAAAACTAGAATTTGAATTCTAACTCCTAGAGATCTGAAACCACTCTCAAACATGTTGAAACTATATACATGAAATAAATATTTAAACTATATAAGTTGACATTTAGATATGGATGTTTACTTTTTTATACTTTAAGTTATATTCATGTATATAGTTTCCCTGAAAGATAACAAGAAGAAAGAAAAAAGAGAGAAGAAAAATAAATTCAATGTAGACTAAAACGTGAGCGTGTTATAACGCGCTCACGTTTTGTCAATGCATTCACAAAACATGAGTGTGTTATAACACACTCATGTTTTGTCAATGCATTCAAATAATGTGAGTGTGTTATAACATACTCGTGTTATATCTTTCTTTGGGAATCCCCAAGCCTTGCGCTTGGTATTTTCCTTGGAATACCAACCCAAAGGCTTGGAGGGCCTTCCCAACAACCAAAGACGTGTTTTTGTCAATTCTACAATATTTCACATAATCAGGTTCGTGCTCACCATTAGGATTAAACATGTTTCAATGTCGAACAAAATGAACACCTGGGTAATGTTAGGCTCTCTCTTATCTATCCAACTATGTAATTTTTTTCACTTTTTGACAATGTTAAGCCTTTGATCTATAATTTCTTTTGTTTGTGTCTCTTTTTTGGCAAAAAGTAGTGTTTGGTGTTTTTTTCGTTATAAATTAACCGTTCATCAAAATTTCAAATAAATTACATTTCTAAAAACTAGACTCCATTCTACAAATATTTTAAAAAAATTCAATTAGTTTCCAAAATTTGTAGGGGTAGCATGACCAAAATTCTATTTTTAGGAAGTGTCCTCTTTGAAAATTAGTAGAAAATCAAATATTCATTAAAAAATTATCAGAAAAATCATGCATCAACTAAAAATTGTTAGCTAATTTCTCACTGAAGTGATTTGAAAAATACTAAAAAAAAGTTCACCATGCTACGTTCCTACAAAAGTTGTTATGTTATGTTTTTCTAACAAAAACAACACCAATTTCTATTGGCCCCTCTTTTGAACCCCTTAATATGAACCATTTTCAAAATAAATTAGTAGTTTAGAAAGTATACTCGAAGCAATACGATCCTTGTTTTTGTTGCATCTCAAAATTTTGAGTGTAACTATCCTCAATTTCATGTCCAAGGTCAGTATTTCCTGATTTCAGAAAAAAGTTGGCCACTTAAGCCCCCTTTTTGGCCCCCCTTCTTTTTGCACTTACCCTTGTATGGTTGTAGTAATAGTTGGATTAGTGTATGTCAGAATAGAGGTCATGATTGTGGAAGTAGGAATTGAATTTCCACCTTGACTTTGAGTATATCCCAAAGCTTGAGCACAACTAGTCAATGTGGGGACATGGTTGGTAATGATTTGATTTAAAATAAGCACAACTTCTAATCCTTGTTCATTATCAATTATTCTCCTCATGTTATCTATGATAGGAACTATATTATCAACAATGTATTCAAAACTTACAGTTTAACAATCTCTCTAACTCTTCATACATTCTTCTTAGGTTCTCTTGAGGAAAATTAACAACCCTTGATTGAACATTAGTCATATGAGATTTTGGTAAGGAGGTCTTAGGAAATGAAGTGTCAAGGGTATGGTCCATAGTGAGTTGAATATTGTCAACACTATGAGTGAAAAAGTTAGAAATCCCAAGATCCACGATAAACGATGTATCATCAGATGACGTGAGTCTTGAACTATGGATCACGATAGTATTGGAAATAGGACACCAAGTTTTGAAGCTCATACAAGTTTCACAAACCCAAGGTTCACCCAAAATGGATAATAGGTAAAATTCAATCAAACACCCTAGACTATAAAGTGCAATGCAAGTATGTAAAAGAAATTTCTAGATTTAAAACAAGATAAATTTCTGATTATATGTAAAAACTTGAAATTGATTTCTTTTAGATGAAATTTTGAATTCAAATAATACACTACATTTAACAAGTTAACCTTAATATGAACAATTTTAGAAAACAAAAAATCTAGAAACTGAAATAATAGAATGAATGCAAGATTGCATAATGTAGAAATAGTATTTTGATGCTCAAAAATTCAAAAAATCCCTGATTAGGACTCATTCACCCATGGCTGAATGAGTCTCACTTTAGGGTTTTGAAAAATTAATTTATAGGTTTCTGAGTTGATTTTTTATACTTTTCAAATTCTGGTTTCAGATAGGTGGTTACAATTTTAGATTTCTAGAAAATCATATGTAAATGCAAGTAAAAATTGATGTTAAATGACGAACAAAAACAAACAATTTAAGATGCAATATTGATTCATTTTTTTGTAAATGACTAATCATGCAATATTATATAAAAACTATGCAAAATGACATAGATTTTAAAGAATGCTAAAATAAAAACCTAAAACCCTGAATGAGATGCAAACTAATGCAAGTAAACAACCCTAAATGAGATGAAAATCAATGCAATGAAATGAAAATGAATGTAAAATCCTAGATCTAGGGTTTGAAAGGACTCCAAAATCAAAAAAAATATGATGCTCAAAAGTCAGGTTCACCAAAATGAAACATAGAAAAATAGGTTATAGGTTCACCAAAATGAAATGTAGAAAAATAGACCTATTTTCCTCTATTTCATTAGGAAATGAGATTCCCACAAAGAATTAACTAACAACCCTTAGGTGAATCAAATCAGTGTGAGAATCTTTATATTTCCTTATGCTTCGAGGATGGTGGTCAAGTTCAAACAAAACTTTTGGGAGGAAAAAAAAATAAAAAAAATCAAACAAATTATGCTAATTCAAACTTGAAACAACAATATGAAACTCAATACTAGCAGAACCAAAAAACTAATTGCAGATCTGAGAAGCACAAAAAGTTGTTTACGAGTCACCAAAAGTCAATTTTGGAAGGCTGGCTAGGACTCATTCTCCTATGGGTAAATGGGTCTTTTGTCAGGGTTTTTAGAAATATTTCAAGAGCCTCTGACATTGATCTATAGCCTTTGATTTGTCCAGGTTTCAATGTTGAAAAGTTAGAAATCAGATCTGTAGGTTAGATTCCATGATATGAATTTTTTTTTTACAACTTTTCCTTTCTTGCACTTCAAAATGTCTTCAATTATTCTTCAACATAAATATGTAATAACACACAAAAGAGAGAAAACTTGTTTGTCTTTGGTGAATGGGGATTTTCCTTGGTGAAACCCTATTGTGGTAATCAAACCTTGAATTGAAATAATGCATGAAAGAGGGAATGAAGAATGAACAAAGCTATGTTACAACTCAAAAAAACTTTAAGAAACCTTTGTAATGGAAATCATGGAAGGTCTACAACTTACAGGAAATGGATTCAATGGATGTGGATCTTGATGCTTGAATAATGCCTTGAATTCTTGAACTTGATCTTAAAACCTACATCACAATGTTAGCTCCAAAAACATGCACATGATGCAAGAAGAATTTGACATGATTATTGGATCTTGAATGCTGCAATAAATCTCTAATAATTCTTCTATTGAATGCTCTTGATCGTCAACATTAGCTCTTGTGAAATTTCTCTTGAAATCTCATAAAAGTTCTAGGTGAAACTTAGTGAAATAACCTTGTATTTATAGGTATGTACCTTGAATTTCCTGAAATTCAAATATTACAAACTGACATTGAAATATGCATGTAGAGGTGTTAAAATACAACCAAAAATATAATTTAAATTTATGTTCAAAGGCCTAGGGAGGACCCATTCACCCATGGGGGAATGGGTCCCAGGTCCCTATTCCTGTAACACCTATTGTTGAAGGTAAAGTGTTATGTATTGGAATTAATTATTGTCTAGTTTCCCCTTTGGGAAATGTAATTTATTAGGCTTGTAAAATTTAAAAATAGGGCTTATTAAGGCATAATTAAGTCCAATTTTATTAAGAGGGCACAAAAAAGTGTGAAAATGTAAAGGGATACATTTTTCAACACTAAATTAAGGCATTATTAAGTCCATTTTAATGAAGAGGGCCCAAACAAGTGTGAAAATAAAAAGGGATACATTTTTCTACACTATAGGCATAAATTTGGCATCACACACAATATATATATAAATTTAGTTCTCAATAAATTATTATATATAATTAGCCAACTAAAACAAGGACTTGTATAATAGGTAAGGAATGGAGTTATTTTCCCTTGTCTCTCTATAACTAGAATTTAGGAAATGAAATAAACTATATAGGTATAATATTCTTAAGCATAAAATATTAATCAAGTATAATCAATTAGATAGGTTAATATGAGCACCTTCAAACTCTGGGGTATATAATGTGAAGAAGGGTTACAAATCTATAATTAGAAATGGTGTGCATATTGAAATGGAAAGGGCTTATTCATTCTATTGGAATGATATCGTGTTGCAAGTATGTGTAGATTGGTGTTTTCATTGATTCCAATAAGCTTTTGTTGTGATTAGTGTCAACTGTATGTGTTGAGGGAGATTGGCATTGAAGATGAACAGTTGGTTTTGTCTATGCTTTGATTTCTTGCATTATGTTGTCATCAATTAAGCTACTAGTGTTAACCTTTGTTGCTACTTTGATAAGCCTCTATCTATTGATGTAGTAGTGATGAATATGTTGTGGATGTGTCTCTGTTGTTTTATTTCCAAGTGATTTTGTGAAAATTTGATAAAAAGAGGAAACAATGTGTTGCAATGTTGTTTTAGGTTACAAAGAGATGTTCTTGTTTTGCTCCACATTTCCTCTAGGTTGAAGATTTGACTATGGAATTCAGATATGCTGATGAGAGGTGTTATAAGATACTATATTCAAGATATGGTATGTTGGATCATCGTACAATAAAAGTTATGTTGACTAGTGTGTGACTGTGCATTGCAGAGGTGTTTAGGAGAAATTCTTTTGCTCCATGTTTCTCCACAGTTATGATTTAGGTCTTGCAATTCTGAAGGTGTGTTGGTGGTGTTGGTAGTTTACCTCAGTCACAAGGATTTGAGGTTTGGTGCTTTAGAAGATAGTTTTTCAAGTAACACTGAATGGCAAAGATATTTTCAAGTGTAGTGGGTTTGTACATTCTTTAGGTGGAAGTTGTTGTGAAAGAGTTTATTGTATTTTAGTATTTTTGAGGAATATTCTAGATCATGTTCTAGTGTGGTGTGTGGTTTGCAAGTCATCCTTGGGTTTGTGGAAGCACGTACTTAAAATTTGAATGGTGTTTACATGGGTAATGACTGACTTGGTGTTTACACTACATGCAAAGGATAAATATTATTTGTGGTAGCATGTGGTTAAGTGGTGTTGTTGATTTGGGTCCCAATTAAATTTTGATGTGGTTTGCATTCATTTATATCTACCACATAAGTGTTTTGGTGCTGACCTAATTTGAATTTGCATGTTTGAGGTCCATAGTTGGCGTTGGAAAGGGTTTCAAGGTTGAGGAGGGTATAAGTATGAGTTTTATTATTTGAGGATAATATAGATGAAAGTATGAAGTATGTGATGTGAATGATGTGAATTTTAGAATTATAAGGTACAAAATTGAGTAGAGCAGTGCAATCTTTCAAGTGTTGGATTACGAGATGTAGTGAGTAGAAGGTGTATGCAATCATTAAAATAGATTTCAAAGGTGTTGGAGCTATTGTGGTGGATTCTATGTTGTATTGAGATCATGTTATTTGTGTAACATTTCTTCTCTATCTTCCTTTTCTAATCCAGTAGTGATCCTTGGCTGTGAGCCTTTCTAGACAGTATGTCCTATTCTGGCAGTGAGCTTTTATAATCAATTTTGCAATTGCTTATATTGTGAGCTAATCCTCATTGTGGTTTTCCCTCATTGGGGTTTCCATGTAAATCTAGTGTTCTCTTGTGCATGGTGCTAAAGTTGTTTCAGTTTTTGTTATTTTCTTTTCATGTTAAAACTTCACAACACATTAAGGGCTTAATGAATGCAAGTGGATCTAAATGTTAATAAGGGTTTCAATGTTTTGATAAGATATAACTAATTCACCCTCTCTCAGTTGTCTTGTTAATTCAAAAATTGGTATCAAAGAAAGGTTCCTTGGAGAAGAGCTTAATCGCTTGAGATAGATCTGGGATGGAAAACAAGAAGGAGATCCAAATGTTTGATGGTATAGACTATGCATTTTAGAAGACAAATATGGAATTCTATATGGTTTATCTTGGCTATGATGTCTAGTGGTTAGTAAAGACTCAATATACCATACCTGTAAATGGACCGAGCACAAGTTATGAGATCAAGGCCTATGAAATAAATGGTAAAGGAAGGTTTATTCTCTTGAGTAGTCTTACAAATTTTGAATTAGTGAAAGTTATTTATATAAAATCTACTAAATAAATTTGGGATAAGTTGGAAAGTATTTATGAAGGAGATATTATGGTCAAACAAGATAAGATGCAGAACTTGAAGACAACATTTGAGAACTTGAGGATGTATGAAGATGGAAACATTACAAGCTCTATGCAAAGGGTAGATGAAGTTGTGAGCTCCATCAAAGGTCTTGGAGGAAAGGTTAAAGAACCTAAAGTGGTAAAGAAAATTCTTAAAACCCTGACTAAAACTTATATTTATAAAGTTTCTACTATTGAGGAATCTCAAAATCTACATCAGTATTCTAGATATCAATTGTACAGCTCTTTAACTACATTTGAGATGACAGAGTTTGGTAAGTTAACAATGGTGCAAAAGTTGAAACTACTTTTAGGGTATGTGTAGGATCATGATGGGCCAAAACGTGGCAATATGATGGGTATGTGGCTGACGACATTTTTTTAACCCAAAATTGATGAAACGAAAAGGGTTTTTAAAGGAGATTCTCAGCTTTCCACCAATATAAATTATTCTTTATTTGAATTTAATAAGTAATTATTATTCATTTTCTATTCAAATTATGACTAAAGTCCTAATTGATAAGCTGATTGAAAAACATCTATAGCTTTCAAATGGTATCACATTTTTTGAATCCAAAACATGCATCACATTCTATGCTTCACATAATATAGGATTAAAACAAAGAAAAATTGAATTTCATGAAGTTTTGACCAAGTTAAGGTGGTCAGACATATGAGTTTTTTATATTTTTTAAAAGTTGTAATAAAAAATTCATAATTAATTATTTGCTTGGAAAAAAATTACAAAAAAATATGTATCACATCGGGACATGAGTCCTCTACTTATATCTAAAATCTTATAAAAATATATTATCATTTTCTTGTGGTTAGGGTGGTCGACATACACCTACTTCTTATTTTTTCCCGAAATTTAAGTTCTCGTATTGAAATTTCAAATTTTCACCAAATAGATCTTTTCTTTTAAAAAAACCTAGTAATTTAGAAACTAAATTCAATTTGCTACAGATTCTATTCTTACATATTTTTGAAATAATATAGATAACTTATTCAAATTTTTACGTCAAGTTTCCTAACTCTGATTTTTTTGAATTTTTTGCCACTTAAGGTCCTATTTTTTCCATGATGATCCTGCACATACCCTTTAAGGCTGGAAAATTAAGGAAGACTGAAGAAACAAATCAAGAAGATATTGATGACGTGGAAGATAAATTTATGAGAAGGACGAGAAGAGGTACTGGTAAGTACAAAGGTAAATTACATTTTAAATGTTTTAGTTGTGTAAAAATAGGTCACTATGCTTCAATATGTCCAAACAAAGTTGTGAATGACAAAAATAAGGAGAACAAAGGTAAGAAAATTAAGAAAAGCTATTATGTTAGAGAAGATGCAAGTATATCTGATGATGAGTCTGATTATGGAGATGTTAATGATGATGAATACTTGTTCATGGCTTTAAGAGATGAATCTTAAATTTCTAACTCTAAAAGATGTGTGAAGGAATGCCCTCGAGAGAGAAAGGATAAGATTGAAGGTACTTTCATATCTTATTTTCATGTTAGATAGGATAAGAACTATTGGATCATTGATAGTGATTGCTCAAATCATATGGCTGGAGACAAGAGTAAGTTTTTTAAATTTAAAAAATATGATGAACTTGTTAAATTTGGAGATGATTCGTGTGCTAAGATTTGTAGAATAGGTTCAATTAGTTTTGATGGAAATCATAATACTGATGATGTTTACTATGTCAAGGGTTAGAGGTATAACATTATGAGTGTTGGATGAATGTGTAGCAAAGGATATAATCTTATGTTTCAATATGATGGATGTGAGATCAAAAAAGGGTTCAAAACTATCATTTCTCTTGGAAAGAGGACATATGGAAATATCTATCAGTCAAGGGTTCTTATGGCCATTGTTTTATGACTTAGATTAATGAAAGATGGTTATGGCAGAGGAGGATGTGTCACATTGATTTTGACAACTTAGTTAGAATCAGTTTAGTTCAACCAGTGAGAGATTTTCCAAGGATTACAAAGCCTATCAATGTTGTCTACAAGGAGTGTCAAATTGGAAAGAAAACAGGAAGAAGTTTCAAAGGTAAAGAATAATCTTCTACCAGCTTGTTGGAATTGGTGCATATATAGACCTTTGTTGTCCTACAAGAGTTATAAGTCTTCAAGGTGACATGTATTTCATGTTTTTTTATCGATGATTATGCTAGAATGACATGGGTTACTTTTCTTAGAGAAAAATATAAAGCCCTAGATAGATTCAAAGCATTTAAAGTTATGGTTGAAAATGAGATGGATATAAAGATAAAATGCTTGAGGTTTGATAGAGGTGAGGATTTCACCTCCAATGAAGTTAACATGTTTCGTGAGACTCATGGCATAAAGAGACACTTATCTTCCCCTAGGAATCCTCGGAAAAATGGAGTGGTTGAAAGGAAAAATAGGACTATTCAAGAAGTTGCAAAAAGCATGATGAAAGAAGCTACCCTACCGAAAGTCTGATTGAGAGAAGAAATTCATACTGTTGTTTACATGCTTAACAAATTTCAAGCAAAATCAAATAGTAAAAAGACTCCCTATGAGTTATGGTATGGAAGGATACCCACTGTCAAATACTTTAGAGTGTTTGGAAGAAAATGCTATATCACAAGATATGATGAAAACTTTGTAAAGTTTGATGCAAGGTATGATGAAGGTATCTTCATTAGATATTCTACTAAAAGAAAAGCTTACAAATGTTACAATAAAATATTAAGAAAGATCAATTGTTAAGAGTGCAAGTGTCAAGGTTGATGAAGATTTGTAGAATCTAGTGGTGATAGATGGATATGAATCAGATGAACCTGCTTGTAGAGAAGAAGGAGAAAAATATAAGGAACAAGAAGTGTAGGATGAAGTGGAAGAAGCTCTGGAAAAGACCCCTAGAGCCCCTAACTATGTGTAGAGAAATCATTCTGAAGAATAGATCATTGGAGAAAAAAGAAAAGGTTTACTAACAAGAAGGAAAGTTATTGAACAAGAGGTAAATTTGTGTCTACTTTCTAAATTTGAACCTAAAACAGTGATTGAGGCATGCAAAGATGTACATTAAATGAAAGATATAGAGGAAGAACTTATGCGGATTCAAAATAATCAGACTTGGGAACTTTTCCCAAGATCTACAAACAAAAACATTATTGGATCTAAGTGGGTGTTCATAAAAAAAATGAATGAGAATGGATAAGTGGTAAGAAACATAGCAAGGCTTGTGTGTAAGGGCTACTCACAAATTGAAGGAATAGAATTTGAGGAGAAATTTGATCCAATAGCTAGAATGGAAGCAATCAGGATGCTTTTCACATTTACAGAAAATAAGGAATTTAAATTTATCAGATGTACATGAATTTTGCTTTCCTGAATGGAGAGTTGGAAGTATACATGGAGCAACTAGAAGGATTTTAGTTATTAGATAAACCTAATATTGTTTACACATTGAAAAATTCATTGCATGGATTGAAGCAAGCTCCTAGATCTTGGTACACAAGGTTGGATAAGTATTTGATACAAGGATTCAATAAAGGTACCACAGATACTAATATTTACTTTAAGGTTAAAAAAGATCAAATCTTGATTGTAGTTGTGTATGTTAATGAAATAATATTTGGAGGAAATCAATCTATGTGTAAGAAGATCACTTAAGAGATGTAGATAGAGTTTGTGATGTATCTATTTTGGGAGATGAATTTCTTCCTTGGACTACATATCAATCAAAAAGATAAACACATATTCATTTCATAGTCAAATTATGTTTAGGAAATATTGAATATGTTTGGAATGGAAAACTCCAAACCGGTATTCACTCCCATCGTTATTGGTTGCAAATTTAGCAAAAATGATGAATCTCCCAAGGTTGATTAGAGCAAGTACAAATCAATGATTGGTGGACTACTATATCTAACTTCTACTAAATCAGATATCATGCATGCAATTTTTCTTGTGGCTAGATTTAAAGAAGATCCTAGAGAGTCATATGTTGCAGTAGTGAAAAGCATATTCAGATACCTAAAGGGAACTCTAGATCATGGCTTGTGGTATCTAAAGGATACTAATTTCACATTGAGTTCTTACACATATGTAGATTGGGTTGGTTGTGAGGATGACATAAAAGCTACAAGTGGTGGTGCATTCTTTCTTGGATGTAGATTGGTGTCATGGATAAGTAAGAAACAAGATTTAGTTCCTTTATCTACTATAGTGGTTGAGTACATTGCAATAACATCTTTTTGTACACAAGTGTTGTGGATGAGGTAAAAATTGAAGGATATAAGAGTGGTGTATGGTGAGCCTATTTCTATTTTTTGTGACAATACAAGTGCAATAAATATTTCAAATAATTCAGTGATAAATTTAAGGACAACATATTTCAATCATATATCACTTTCTAAGAGATAAAGTTGTGGAGAATGAATTGAAGCTTAAATATTTTCCTACAAAAGATCGAATTACTAATATATTCACTAAGGCTCTTTGTTAGGATACTTTTGAGTATCTCTAGGAGAAGTTGGGGGGTTTTTACCCCTCCTTTGAACTAGATGCATAAGGAGATGCATCAGTCCAATAAATCTCAAGATCTATCCTTTATTTTGGACTAAATTTGCTGACTACCTCTCAAAGGGAGTAGGTGATGGTATCGCAGATTGTTGTAGATTAGTGTGTGCTCCTAAGGGGGAGTACTCATAATAGTAATGGAAAAGTGTTGTAGAGTGGTTGTAAGTAGGTTGTTTAATGTCAAAGGGGGAGAATAATGTAGAACATTTTATCCTTTTCCATTGATGTCAAATGGGGAAAGAGAATAATGTGAAAATGTGATAGACATAGGGGGAGAGAAAAAGATCTAAGAGAGAGAGAAACATGTGAAAAAGAAAACTAGTTAAAGAGAGAGAACCATGTAAGGGGGAGAATGAGTAAAGAGAAAAGAGGAAAGTAAATAGGTATGTTCATAGTTGTTGTGTCTTTGATGGTTTTTCACATCATGTGTTGTCATCAATGAAAAAGGGGATGATTGTTGGAAGTATGTGTAGATTGGTGTTTTCATTGATGTCAACAATCTTGTGTTTTCATTGATGTCAAATGTATGTGTTGAGGGAGATTGGTGGTCAACATGAATAGTTGGTGTTGTACATGCTTTGATTTGTTGCATCATGTTGTCATTAGTTAAGGTACTGGTGTTAACCTGTGTTGCTAATTTGATAAGTCTCTATCTATGGATGAAGTAGTGATGAAGATGTTGTGTATGTGTCTTTGGTGCTTGGTTTCTATGTGCTTTTGAGAAAATTTAATAAAAAGAGTAAACAATGTGTTGTAGTGTTGTTTTGGGTTACATAGAGATGTTCTAGTTTTGCTCCACATTTCTTCTAGGTTGAATATTTGCATGTTTTATTTATATATGTTGTTGAGCAGTGTTAAAAGATGGTATACTGGATCATCGTACAATAGAATTTGTGTTCACCAGTGTGTGACTATGCATTGCAGGGGTGTCTGGGAGAAAAAAAATTTCTCTGTATTTCTCCACGGTTATGATTCAGGTCTGGAAATTTTGAAAGCGTGTTGATGGTGTTGGCATTTTACCTCAGTCAAGAGGATTTGAGGTTTGGTACTTCAAAAGATAGTTTTTCAAGTAACAGTTAATGGTAGAGCTATCAAGATGTACTTGGTTTGTACATTCTTTAGGTAGAAGTTGTTACGAAGATGTTTGAGGAATATTCTAAAACATGTTCTAACGTGGTGTGTGGTTTTTAAGTCATCCTTGGGTTTGTGGAAGAACGTACTTTAAAGTTTAATGGTGTTTGCAAGGGTAATGATCGACCTGGAGTTTACACTACATGTGAAGGACAAATATTGTTTGTGGTAGCATGTAGTTAAGTGGTATTGTTGATTTGAGTCCCAATGAAGTTTTGATGTAGTCTGCATTCACTTGTATCTACCATGGAAGTGTTTTGGCACCTAGCTAATTTGAATTTGGACATTTGAGGTGCATAGCTAACCTTGGAAAGGGTTTCAAGGTTGGGGATGGTATAAGTATGAGTTGAATTGTTGAAGGAGGATACAATATATGAAAATGTGAAGTGTGTAATGCAAATGATGTGACTTGTAGAGTTATAAGGTGCAAAATTGAGCAAAGTAGTGTGAGCTTTCATGTGTTGGATTATCAGATGTAGTGAGTAGAAGGTGTCTGCAATCATTAAAACATACTGTGAAGGTGTTGGAGCTATTGTGGTGCATTCTCTATTGCATTGAGATCATGTTCTTTGTGTAACATTTCTTCTCTATCTTCTTTTTCTACTCTAGCAACGAGCCTTGGATGTGATCCTTTCTAGATAATATGTCTTATTTTGGCAGTGATCTTTTTGTAATCAGTTTTGCAATTACTTATATTGTGAGCTAATCCTCATCGTGGTTTTTCCCTCCTTGAGTTTTCCACGTAAATTTGGTGTTCTCTTGTGTATGGTGTTAAAGTTGTTTTAGTTTTTGTTATTTGCTTTTCATGTTAAAACTTCATAAAAAATTAAGGGTTTAATGAATTCTTGTGGATTTGAATGTTAATAAGGTTTTTTATGTTTTTATAAGATATGATTGATTCATCCCCCATCTCAGTTGTCTTGTTCATTCAATATATGGTACTTCCAAAAACAGGTTGTTTTTCTTGGCTAGCAATAAAAAACAAAGTTCTAATAAGGGACAATATTTTTATGCTAAGGATAGCATATCCTTTTAATTATGTCTTGTGTGACTCATCTCTAGAAAATAATGACCATCTACTTGTACAAAGTTCCTTTGCAAAAAAAATCTTAAGTTTTATCTTGCATAAATTAGGTTGGTATGGCCCTTTACCAAACAAAATTTGGGATCTATTTTCATGTTGATGAATCCTTCATAAAGCATCTTTTCTTTCTTGTATATGGCATATTGTTCCTCAAATGTTAATAAGGAACATCTGGTGGGTGAGATATCAAATATTTTTTAGGAAATAATCTTCAGATATTAATCAGGTATGCTTCAACATTGAGAAATCAATTGTTGAGGCTACCAATGCATATGTCTTGAAAATAAAAAGAGTGGGCTCCCCTTTTAAAGAATTGGGGGCACTTGACATTACCATTTAAAGGTAGCTCATTTTAGTTGTAGAGAAAACACTAGATAGAAGTAAAAACATTTGGATTCATCCTCCTCAAGATTTTGTGAAGCTAAATATTTATGGGGCCTCAAAGGGAAACCCCAATATTTTAGGTCTAGGCTACATTATTCATGATAATTTCGGTCACATAGTGGGGGAAAAATCATTTAAGCTTCCTCATGGTACAAACAATAGTGTAAAGGAATAAGCCCTTCTGCATGGTTTGAGATTAGAAAATAATATGAATATAAACAAAATCCAAATAGAAGGTGACTCCTTCGTAACTATATTTAAAAAGGAAATTATTTACTCTTTCGGGACTTATTTTTCCAATCTTTCCATAATAAGATTAGGAGTAGGGATTAGTATATAGTTAACGAGTTTTAATTTTCAAATGGAATTCTGTATAATAAAATAACTTAATAAAAAAATATACATACAAAATGAAATAAAAAACATAATTTTTTATAAATAAGTATATGCAAAATTCGCATTACCTTGCTTACATAAATCTATGGTTATTTATCGTAATGGTTTATTCTAAATTAATTGTAGTACAAACAAACAAATCTCCTTGAACTCAAAGAGGATCAATCATGAAAAAGAAAAAGATTGTGATAAATTAAAAAAAATGTGTTAGAAGGAAAAACTAGAAAAAGGTTTGCTTCTTTGATGTGGATAAATGAATGACTATACTAATTGTCACAAAAAAGCGATATATATAATTTAACTAAATATTATATATTAAAACATATATATAAATCACATTTTCCTTGACATTCCCACAAATTTATATAATCTAAAATTAGGTAAATGATTGATATATTTGAAAAGCCTATCTCAAGATATTCTTGAGAAGATTATTGAATTATATGAAAATAACTGAAAACATATATAATCATTTTTCATATACTATATTTTTATTATTTGGTGATCACACTTATACAAGTAGCGGTTTTATCGATGATCTGGGATGGCTTGTCTAACAGGTATAATAACACCAACAAGCAAATCCGTGTGGATGGTTCCAGTCACAAACTCCACCTTCCGGGTAATGATCTTTATTTATACACGTATCCACTCACTCAAAATACCTCCAATCGAAGCATGGCCCCTTAAATGCACCACTCAGCACCCTACAAACCTCACCCCCCACTTATCACCGTATTACAAATCACTTAGTCCTTCAGTATGAAGAAAGAAAAGCATGAATATTGAAGAAAAGAGAAGAAGGATAAGTGTTACCAGAAGCTGTGAGTAATGCAAACACCAGAAGCACATATATTCCCTTCGCCATCTATAACAACTACAGGTAATGTATTCTGTTAGAGAAAGATAACTGCTTATATAGCTCAGAAATCACCTACTCCGCTTCGTGGGATCCGCTTAATTTATTTATTTATTCTTGTTATATTGCTGCTTGCGCTGAAGCTTTATTACTAGGAGAAATCCGTTTCAGATATTATTTCGGCGTATTTGTGCTAATATGACGAAAGGAATATAGCGATGCCGAATGATATCAAATGATTTCAACCGTTCACAAATAAATTAATGGATATAGTAAGTTGTGACTCAATTATTGAGGGAGCCATAAATTAAATTAGGTAAATAAATATAATGAAGTAAAAGTAATGTAAGGATTAAATTTGGAGTATTATCGATTAGTTGGAATGGAATAGATTAATTAGGTAATATCAAATAAAAAGATTTTATCTTGTTATCAAGAGAAAAGGTCTATAAATATAAGGGTATTTCAAATGTAAAGGGGATTTTTAGCACGAGGAAAAAATTGAGAAGAATTTTTTAAGAAATTGTATGAAAATTTTTGGTTTGAAACTTTGTGTCTAAAAGTTTTGGAATTGCATAATTTCATAAATATAATGAACAATACATTTTGGTTCATATGTTCTAAATGTTTTCCTATATTGTTATTACCAACATTTTGTATGTTTAATCAGCAATCCCTCTATATGACTCTATAAACCATTAGTAATATATGCAATTGATCTAATTAAAAATGTTAATCTCTTAGTATTTTGGCTTGAATGTATTGAAGTGGCCTGACTCTTTGTATGTTGAGGTTTGCCATCCTTCTTTCATCATCAATGCACATCAAAACATATTTTGTGTTAAAAATCCCTTGTAATTTGCCATATCCTATAAATTCTTAGTTGGTATTCATATCTCTGTAACTAGAATTTTTGATACTCACCTTTTGTAGTTTTCCCTTTTTCCTTATGTAGTTTTATGTTAAAAGTACATGAATCCCTAGAAACACCCATCATATGAGGGAGTTGCTCCTCTCCATCATAAAGGGATATTGTTAGTCTAGTAACAACTTATCCAACTATTGGAACATTTTCCATTGCTCATTGGGTGAGTCAATTTGAAATCTACAGTGACAGATTTGTTTACCAACATGACATCTATGTGGTATCATATTATCTTTTGCATTAATTGAACTTTTTTTGATTTATTTTTGCTTATATGTAGGTCACTAGTAGGTTACTAGAGAAGTAGTTGCATTTTGCTAAAAAATGCTTATTGAATCTCATATTGAGAGAGTAGTTTATATAAAAATGAGATGATGTCATGTTCATGTTTCATGATGTTTATAAATACATGCTTATGGTTATTTAAGGATGAACATGGGATATAAAGGAAAAATCATCATCAACATAGTGCATCAAGAAAGGTGTTAATAATGTAGTAGATGATAATTGGAATAGATATTAAGTAAGATTAAAGGATAAAAGTGACATTTAATTATTATGTAAGTTTGGTTTTCCCCTTGAATGGGAAAAGTTTCTTTGTCATACAATAAAATGTGAGTAAATTCTAATTGGGATATTGAGATACTCAAAAACTGAAAAGGACTAGAAATTCCATCAATTCAAGGGTTAAGAGTTTCAACATCATGCTCTTGGAGCAAGGTTTGACTTTTTCCTCCTACATGTTAAAGAATCAAACTAAACTTTGATGTCTATAGTAGATATAATTTAGACATGTTAGGAATGAGTTATATAAACAACAGTGATAAGAGGATTTTTTGCAAAATAGGAGAAATAAATTATAAAAAAATTACAAACAATAAAACTAAGCTAGAAGCAAAAAAATTTTGGTCTAAGATGCATAATATTTTGAATGTAAGAAATGTTGAAATTAGGGGAGATACATACATCATTTTTTTTCACATTGTCTTTAAAAAAATCATCTAATCAGAAGGTGACTTTAATATGCTAATTTATGCATAGGACCTTCTTGATGGATATGATTCCTACACTATCTCTTATTTTCCTAGAGAAGATAGCTAGGTTACAAATCATCTAGAAATTTTGTGTTGGAAAATGTTGAAGAATGTAGAACATGTTTTTCATTATATGGATTCTAAGTGTATACACTAAAATAATATCAATTTAACTATCAATATTTCATCACTTAGTAAAAACATATATCACTAGCTATTACTTATTTATCTATTATCCAATAATTATCCATTTATTTGTCATTTAATTTCCCTTAATAATTAATCAATATTATTTTCCACCTAATATACAGGTCTATAATTTATTTACTTAATAATTAAATCATCAACAATATATATTTCACCTTGTTAAATATCTACTTCTTATAGTACATTCATTCACGCTCTTAGTCACAATCATCAATCAATCCATTTCACTCATCAATCCACTTAGTTTACTATTCCACGTAAATAGTTAAATCCCCTTAACTGTGCCCATGCATTTAGTTAACTACTCATTACATGAATTTAACTCATTATTAAGTTTTGTTTACTCAACAACCAATTTGATTTGGGAAATAATAATTATTTTAATTAAAAATATAATAATATGAGACACTTCTATACTTGTCACTTCTCCTCAGAAAATCACAAAATATTTGATCATATTGAGATCTAATATTAAATATAAATTGGCTATTTGATTCTCAAAATATCTATAAATTGAACATATCATCATAATTTTTATATCACCATTTTATATATCTACAATTTATCAATTTCATTAGGGAATGCAATTTTTATGCTACAAAAATGAGCATCCACATTAATCATGATAATATTGACACATGATTCTTGATCTAAGTTTCACATGAGCTTGGTAATGTATAGTCTAGTTTTCTCTGCAAGATCTGAAATCTATTATTTTCTAATATAAACTTACAACGTTTTATAAGAGAAGGAATATTAATTGTTAGAAAGTTTATTTTAGTTGAAATGAAGGAAAATAGGGGTGTCCCTAGGGTTTCCCAAAATGGAAAAGTTGATCCAAAGAGGGAAAAGGGGTCCTATATTTCCTCAATTCATTACGAAATGAGATCCACACAATGAAATGACAATCATTAAAAAGGATAGTCAAGAAAAAGTGTGAATATACAAATTTCCTTCTTTTTCTAGGACGAGGCTCTAAGTCAAACAATACATTGGGGAGAGAGATTAAAAATTAAAAATAAACTCCAAATTATGATCTATAAAGTGCATTTAGAATCTTAAACATAAAATGATGGAACCTACATACTCTAGGGAGAATTTGGAAGGGATAAATGTTGCACACCTCTAACAAAAAGTACTTTTTTGAAGCCAACTGAGGACTCATTTTCCCTATAGTGAATGGGTCCTAGCTAGAGATCTACAAAAATAGTTTTTGGGTTCTTTGCTATTGTGTCTGCATGGCCAAATTTTGATTTCCATAGTCAAACAGTAAAAAATAAATCCAAAATTTGAGTTTATGTGAAATTACAATAAAGGTAACAACTTTGACAACTTTGCAATTTGAATAATAGGGGAATGGGTGCTTTATGGCCTAGGTCATATAACACCACTCTTCTCCAATTGTCATTCAAGAATGTCGTAAGATCCTAAATTGGATTAACTATCAACCCAAAGGTTCAAGTCAATTCTCAACAAGGAACACCTAGGAGGGGTTCTTTAGGATTTGAATGGTTCACCACCAAGCAAAAGATTGGAAAAGAAAACTTAATATTCAACTCACAAAACCTAATAATGCAAGCCAAATAATGAGTGCAAATGACAAAATTAAGTAACAGAAAGTTAGGATGTGTGTACCTGGGATTTTTTAAAATGTGATGAGGATTCTGTAAATACAAAAATGCTATCAAAATATGCTAGGGGGGACTAAGACACCCTTACTGTTGTCTTAGTCATGCTGCCATTATTTAGGGGAAATACAAAATCTTTGAATGTCAGAACAAAATGCAAAAGAATCTCTACAAAATACCCTTGGGAGGACTAAGATGCCCTTACTGTTGTCTTAGTCCCATATTTAATTTTTGAAATCTCAGAATGTGATCCTAAGGCTCAATGTTTGCACTTCTTTCTTCTCAGATCTTAGGTCCTGAAACTTCGAAATCTAGGCTATAGGTGAGTTTCCGTGAAGATGACAACTTTACAATGCAACTTTGCAACTTTGCACTTGAAGTGATCTTCAATCCTTCAACCTAAATATGGAAACACAAACATGAAAGAGAGGAAAAAAATGTTGATTATTAGTAAGTGGGAGTTTTCCTTGGTCAAACCCCTTATTGGTAATTAAACCTTGGAATGAAATGGAATAATGAAGAGAAATGATGAATGAAAAAATTGCTATGTTGCAACTCACCAAACCCTTGTTATGAAATCTACAAACTTTTATGAAGTAGCTAGCTTGGATGTAGATCTTGAATTGAATGAATGCTTGATAGATCTTGACTTGAATTGCTTGCTTGAATCAAAACCCTACATCACAAATGTTAGCTCAAAAACACACATGATGCAAGAATATCTTTCATATGATGCTTGAACCTTGATGATGGCTCCAAATGATTGATAAATTGCTCATGAATGGTCTTTGGATCATAAGCTTGTTGTAATGCATGAATACTTGAATGCTTAGGATGCTTAGGTACTTAAATGAGAAATGAGTGAAAGAACCTTGTATTTATAGTCACCCATGCTTAATATCCTAAAATTACACCATAACAAGCTGACATATGAAATTATTAATTAAATGAGGATAAATCCCACCAAGATTTGAAATTAAATCTTGAAAATAAGATAAGGAGGAATAAGACGTCCTAGGTGGCGTCTTAGTTTAGAGGCATGAAACTTGGGGCATATACTCCAAAAAGGGGCCCATTTAAGGTGCATTTGAAATCAAGGTCCCAAGACCTTTGGAGGAAAAAGATGCCCAAGATGGCATCTTAGTCCCAGTCCAAAAATCGTGAAATGATAGCCACCAAAGTAGAGATGAACTGCTTCAAACTCACACTAAAGTAGCGCCAACCACAATCAAGAGTGCTTCAAATGTATGGATGTGAGTCACCAAAAACTGTATAGTTGGACATTTTTACGCTTACTTGAGTCTTTTTTATGGACTTTGGCTTTATTTTTCCTAGATTTAATATTATAATGTGGTCAATACATTCACATTAGGTATTGGACCCTTGTGAATCATTAATATTTCTAGGATGTCTTGTAAAAGTGTTGTGAAGTGTTGTAACCCACTTTCACACTTTTCTAGGACCCTTTCATTATATTTCACTTAAATAACCCCTTTTTATCACTTACCAAGTCCTATTTCAAAGTGTTGTAAAGAGTTGTAACAAACTCACACTTTTCTAGGCTTGTCATCACTAATTTTACCCTTTCTCATGCCTAAATGACCCCTTAATGCACTTTCTGGCCCTACTTAAGTGTATTTTTTAGAATATTCCCGTTAAACAACATTAAATACACTCAAATCCCCAACACCCAGTAAAATTGCCC
>VDFB02322320.1:0-126458 GCA_007258455.2 Sequoia sempervirens | reverse complement strand
ATTGGTTTATTCAGCTCCCAACATACACCTATATCCGAAAGTATACGGCTTCACAGGAAATCCAGCTATGCTTCCACGTTATCCTTCGGATAAGACAGTTTTTCAGGAATTCCTAAGATAGATGCATGATGTTCATCGTCTTCTACGCCGCAGGCACAGACCATCACTTAACTTTCCTTTTCAGTTTGGAACGTATTGGTGCAAGTCGGCAATTGATGCCAAGATCGCGGGACAAGAGCTTGAGAAATATCATCTTAAGTATCTTGTCGAAGCACGTGCCTATGACCTTTCAGGTCATTATACAGCTCGCCTCGCTGGAGGCACATATCACGAGCCTTCTATGGAAGATTACTGGGCAAATTATGCCAGATGACTTCTCGAGGTTCAGTAGACGCAGCTACGGCCGCCTCTCTCTCTCACGCATTGGCTTTTGTCGAGGATGTGGAGGTTGACGTGATGATGAGGGAGAGGTTCTTCCTCGCTTTCAGAGCAGTCGATAATAAACCAAGGCTCGCCAGATTGGTACGCCAAAGAATATGCAACGGTCAAGGAGAGGTCAAGTAGAGTTATCCAGAACAGTATACTTTTCCTCGACAGCAAGAAGACAAGGAGGGTTAGTATTCCTAGAGCAGAGCCGCCAGTAGTGGTGAATCCTTCGCTACCTTCCTCGTCAAAACCTAACAAGAAGAAGAGGAGTAACCCTCCCAAGAAAGTACAAGCGCCAAATAATTCAAAGGGCAAGGTGCTTGTCACTGTTTCAAACACAGAGCTTGACAGACAGCCGCTTATCACAGAGCCAGTTCAGAGATCAGCTCAGAGCCCGCTAGTACCTGAGGTTCAGCCTCAAGTTCCTATAACAGTTTCAGAGCCGTCACCAGTCCCAATTCACATTGAATTGGACTTAGACTCTCCACCTCGCAGTGGGTCTTCTACACACTCACTCTCATCAGTACCTCCTGTCGCTAGTGCAGACCCTTCTAGTAGCATTAGCCGAGATCAATCTTGGATCGAGCTCAGCTAGGAAGGAAGAGGAGGCAGCCATCTTATGTTCTTAATCATTCTGATTTCGATGACATTTACCAAGATGCGCCAGATAAGAGAGTTAAGAACATGGTTCACGTAGAGAGAAACACTGACATGGAGATTGTCATTGAGACCGCCGTACCTCCACAGGGGAAGAACTTGGCTGAATTAGAATCTCAGGATTTTGAAGTTATCACAGTCAACCTTGGTCGCAGCACACGCCAGACTCAGGTTGATATTCTACAAATTGCTACAGACAGTGCAAGGGATAGAATGCTAAAAGACGGAGAAGATAAGGCAGCCCTCAAAGCTGAAATCAGACAGCTTCGCCGATACATTTCTAGCCTGGTACACAGACGAGAAGCCATTAACACACTCCCACCGATGCTTGAGCCTCCAGTAGAGCAAAGTCAGCTCAATCACTTAGTTGCATATGGCAAGCGTTTGGAGGAATGGGAGGAAGAGTTCGTTGCTAGAGGCTGTGCTATGCTTACAGAGTTATATCAGTTGTGGTACAATGTACGAGAGCTCCGTATTCGTCTTCAGGATGAGGAACGGGATATGGCTATTAACAAACCCAGGGATGAAATTATGATTGCTCACCTGAGTTTGGCTTATGACACAGTCACAGATGCAGAGGATAGAGAGGCTATCTACTCTTGGAAGACACAATTGGTTTTCAGAGCAAAGATAGAGGATAGTTTGGCGTCAGAGTTGGGTGAGAGTAGAGAGCACGTCGCTAGTGCACTCCGGTTTGTGAGGACTCTAGTATCTTGCTTACCGTGTCGTTATCAGATCGAGGGTGGTGCCTACGTGGAGCTTACCGATGTTCAGTCAGAACTCCAGGCACTCATTCATACCATTTTCAGTGGGGAGACAGTTGGCTGTAAGGTTACTCAGCTTACAGTCATGTCAGCATTATTCGATGAAGCAACGAAGAGCAGAAGGGAACTTCAGTCTCAGATCACAGCTGGTGAGGACATGCTGCATTGACATAGCATCCTTCGTCAGAGTCTCATAGCTCCAGATGGTGATACAGTTAACAATCTCATTGAGGGATTGATTGCTCGAGATCACACTTAGTAAACTTAAGTTCCCACCTCTCAGGATAGACATTACACACACGAGTTGAACTGGGTGTTACCCTTTCCAGTTAACTTGATGTTGTCATCACATGCATATCTATTCTGAGATTCGCCCTTTCACACTTGGAGTTTCTTTTAGGGTTTTACGTTAACTGATGTTAGTCTTCCAGTTAACTCGCTTTCAATAAGGACGTGCATGCTCGCACAATTGTCCATTTTTAGATTAGATGTTCCAGTTAAACTGAGGGTAGTTTCCCAGTTGACTGTATAGTTTACTTAATTAGGGTTGGCGCATTGCTTGCATGCATTGCAAGAACTGTAGATGAACTCAAGGTGATTTTAGGGTTACCTACACCTTGATGTATATAAATAAGAGCTTTTGCTCATTTGTAAATAACTTTTGCTTGAGAGAGAAATATATGCTGCGCCTACCTTGCCCTCAATATTGCTCTTTTTGGTATTTGTTCATGTGTCTTCGCTATTGCAATTGATTGTTATGCCACATAGGGTTTCGAAAGATTGTAATGGTGAATTCTTTCCATAGTTTAGATAAATCTGTTTGAACATCTTTATCATTGAAGTCAATTGTTATGCCACATAGGGTTCCAAGAAATTGAGATGATAAATCTGTTTTGTGTTAATTTACCATTGTGATCAATCGTTATGCCACATAGGGTTTCGAGAAGTTACGGTGATAAATCTGTTTTGTGAATCTTTATCATTATAATTAAAGGTTATGCCACATAGGGTTTCGTGAGATTGTGGTGATAAAGGCTGTTTGTGAAGACTTTACTTTTTCAATCGAGTGTTATGCCACATAGGGTTCCATAAAATTGTCTTGGTAAAGTCTTAAATCTGTTTTGTGCCCAATAAGCTTGTTTAGATTGAGATGATAGTTGCGCCACCTTGCCTTCAAGTAGAGAGTCTAAACACACTTATCGTCCGATAGTCAAACCTTGCTCCGTTTCCTCTTGCTCTGTTTTCCTGAGGAGATTGGATAGATATAAGTTGTAGTTAGTAGATCTGCAAAACCAGAGAAAACTCAGCTGCAACGTATAGGTTCTTTCAAGAAAGTCTTGTGCCTCTAGCAGCTAAAACAAAAAGACAGGACATAGTTTTAGCTTATTTTCCTTTGCAAGTATATTTGTCAAAGCACAACGAGGGAGCTTCCCCTCCATAATTTGAAGAGCACTCATTGCGTAGTGTACATAGGCTGTTCATAACAACTTCTACTCCAGAGGTGTTAGTTGTTACACCAACATGATGAACACTCCTCACTATGCAATCAAGATAAAATGCTCCCACCTCTGTCAATGGCTGACCATCATAGTCCTGGGGAAACAAATAAGTTGCATGGGATGGAATGACTGAATTGCTTCCAGATAAGGGAAACAAATCAACATAAGTACAAATCTCCATACTGGATGATGCCCCACATATCTCCTGTGACAACGATGGAGTAGTGACGTGATCTGTCACACAACTCTCAGAAAAATCAACTATCTCATCACAAGAGCTCTCCACCAAAACACTCATCCTCGTCTCAATCTCTATTCAAATATATGGATTGATTTATCCTTCAGTAAATTCGTGCCTAGAATATAAACAGCTCCCGATAATAACTTTTCTTTTTTTGACCGGTCAACACCAAGTTTTGTGTCTCTCTCCACGGAGGCTCACTTGATAAGTCACCCATTTGACTTATGCTAATCAAAATATTGGCCTTCTAAAAAAATTATAAAACTCCTCCTGTCGGGCCCTTTTGAAATCGTCTTTTCCTCCCCGTAGATTTCTTTCAAAAATTGCTTCTTGGGTCTTCTCGCGTCAAACAAAGACTCCTGATTTAGCTTTATGAGAAATGGTGTTTATATAAGAAATCAATTTTATTTATATCGATCTATAGAACAAAAACCCGAGACTTCTTAAATTCCACGATTTTGCTTTATACGGGATCTCCCTTGTGTTTTAATTATTTGAATTGACTCACATAAGACACTGCCGGCTATCTTTGACCATTCCATCACTTTCAGAAAAATACAATTGTCTTTAATTTTTTATTTTGTGAACTCCCTTCAAAGCACGACCCGACAATGATATGCGATGGTAATCTCTGCGTCTTCCTTTATGAAGCAGCTCTCGATAACTTTTTGCCTTTGTCGTTTCCGAGGAGAATACTAGCTAACACAAACTCCGTTTCCCGTAACAAATTTTGACGGCTTCTAGTAGGCACGATTACCTCAAAGAACGTCTTGTCTTTTAGCAAACTGGCCAAGTAGCTCCCGATAGAGTTCTAAAGAATAGCATATTATTCTAAATCACAAATTAAATTCATCTTCATCTCTGTTTTGTCCGCTTTTGCCAGCAATGATATTATTTTCAATGAATTCACCTTTACAGACTAATTCAACAAGTCCTCAAAGACTTGACGACTTCCTTGGATGACTCGAATTTGCCTTATTCTTCAACAAATTTCAAACCCTGAAATTTTCTTTTTCCTAATATATTGAATAACCTGAAGTTTTTTTCTGAATTTGATTATCTCTGCAATTTTCAATAATCCCCAAACCCTAAATTCTGAGATTTCTTTTGCTCATAAAATTTTACACAACACAGAATGGCAGGATTCAGGCTCTGATACCATTGTAGGAGAACTGCCTGTCTCTACTTTTGTTTTTATGCTAAATGATAAGGGTTTGTAATTTTTTCGTATTTCCTCATAGATTGCCAATCAAGAAATCAAATACAAGAAATGTAAACATAAACCCTACTGCAGCAATGCAATTAATTTATTGATTTTCTTTCAAAGCTTTTACAAATATGTGCATACCCGGAAATACAATCTCCTGTAGATCTGAAGCAATAAATCTGATGAAGCATAGACTTGACTTCTGGATGAAGCCAACAGTGAACACCTTCAGCTGATATTCCACAACCTCAGAATGCTGATACAATGGAGAGTTTTCGTTCTCCAAAGCCGATACGCTAGCAGAAACCCTTGGGCTCCCTTCCCCAAACGCCAATGAGAAATTATCAAACAAATATCAAATAATCAATTCTCAATCTCCCAAATGAGCCCCATAAGATTCTTTTATACTTTTCTTGGAGGTACTCATACACTTTTCTCACCAATGTGGGATAAAAGATAATAGGCCAATCCCCTTAAATTTTCCTTTTAAATCATTTTAAAATAATATAATGTTTGCACTTTGGACTATTAAATATGTCCTTGAAATTGGCGCCCAAGTAATTAATTAAAATGGCCCCCTTTTTAATGATGAATGGACCCTCAAGTCATAAAGTGCAAACATAATGTTATAATATAATATTAAAATATTAATTATTATTAAAGTCACCTTTAATAATAATTAAACGTTATAACTTAGGCAAAACTCCTTATTTCACCAACTCAACTGAATTTGGGAATCGACACTGTCAACATGTGAACTTCAGGTACCCTGCTATAAATAGAATTGCTTGTCGGCTGACTTACTATAAATAGTAAGTATATGAAATTGAATCAACTGATGGCTAAGCTTGAACCCACGTGTGATATTCCCTTTTTTTTTATAAGGCCAAAAAGAGATTTTATTGATTATTTACATATTAATTTGTCTTTTATTCTTTATAAGACATTTTAATTATTTAATTAATTAATTATGAAATATGACTTTATTAAATATTATTGGGTAACTATTGTGTTTATTAAAGTTATGAGTTTCATGAAATTGTTAAGAGCCTTCTAAAGTCCGTAAAGAAGAATCAGTTACGCAAACTGAATATGGCGAAGCTATATGGCTTTGAGAGCCGACAGAAGATCAGGACGGAAAAATGAATTAAGTCTGGTTTTTGAATTGGGGAAATCTGAGAACGAAATCTCTCAAGATTTCATAGCCATGGAAGGACGAAACCCCTAGGCATGGCATTTGAAATTATATTGGAGAATCGAGAATTTAAGCATTGGTGTAGTTCCTGAATTGTATTTCAATCTATTGGCGTTGGTACCTGTATTACTTGTTGATTTTTGTTGACGGGAGATTGACGCTTCTACATTTGATCAAATTCCCGGCGCCATATATACTCGGGCCTGAGCGACAAGCTTTTAGATTGAATATCCTCAACTATACGAGGTAATGCTATTTCATATTGTATACATGGAGTGACGTTTCATTATGTGCCGATGTAATCATGCTACCGGATATCGGGTTTAGTTGCCTCCACCACGTATTCAAAATATTCATTGTCGCGCTGTGTGAGATTGAACGGTTAAGGTGTTGAAATAGTGAAGGCATACATCGGGCTACTTTTATGTATCACAGGTCACATACCTTTAGCGCCCAGAGAAATAACGAGCTAGCCGTGTGCGTCTTTAACGTAATTATATTCCAAGCATTCCGACGCACACCTTGCTGGAATCGTTATCTGGATACGGGCAAGTTGAGATATAACCAGTCGGTTTATACAAACTATCGGGATTAATTGAGCAGATAGCCATCATTGATACGGGATCATCTTTGCGTCTATCATTGAAGCCATTGTTGTATTGTTGGTCTTCTTGACTTTTGTTGGCGCTTGTGCTGCTGGGAGAATGCCATTAGGATTCGGGAGGATTGGATAACTTCTATTTCCATATTGTCGTTTCCTCCCTTACATACTGCGACAGCTGAGATCGGACTGTGGAACTCACATTCTTATTGGTGCCTCCGGCAATATTTATCTATGCTGTTGTCAGAGTCTTCCTGGATACGGGTATCTAGTATTGTTATATGTGCTCATCGTCTACTGAAGAAGACTGTGTTGTTACAGAATACTATCCAGGGCGTTTTGGTAGAAGTTAATATATCATCTCTATGTGTTGAATATTATATGCAATCAAACACCTGTATTTGCTCAAACTATTGCCTCAGTTGCAAGTAATCTGAAGGTGGTCAGAATGCTCTCTGTATTCACTGCGTATTGCCAGGTGCATGACTCATCTCTGTTATCTACATGAAGGACGAATAATATATATTGCTTCCATTTTTCGAAAATGTGTAATTTGTTCAGACAATTAGAAGAAATATATGATTTGCAACATAATTCCCTTCCAACTGAGCACTTGAATGCTCTGTTGTTATTCTGTTAGATTGTTTGTATTGAAGCATAACATTGGAATAGTATTGAATTCTGGTTATGTTAATAAACGCCAATTCCAAGAAATACTGGGACTGTATCTTTCTGAGTCTTAATCTGAATGCATCATCAGAAATTAAACCCAAGGGGTTTATCACAGTTGATGAGAACTTTAATGTTCTGTCTGTGTTGTAAATCCAACTGTTGGTATCTGAATTTCATTAGTCTGGAGGTATTATATTCTACTCTGCATATACAAGGAGTTTAGTTATTTCAGACCTGATGTTTCAAATAGTTTGGCGAATAACATTGTCAAACTAGGGCAATCGTTTTTAAACATCGATAATCTTGGCCCCAGTGGTCGGGAACATTACAGTGGTATCAGAGCCACTATCCTGCCAACCTGAGGGGTTTCAGCTACAGCTACATCAATGGATAGAATTCAGAGCAGAAGATTGATTCCTGCCTTTCTTACTAACTCACCAGCAAAGGAAAAGAAGCTTAGTTTGGAGAAACATTTGGAAGACCTTGCTCAATTGCAAAAAAAGATGGCTTGTGGTTTTGCTCAATGACAACAGAAATTTAATCGGGATTTGCACCGTCTTGCTAATTCGTTGTCAAGAGAATCTCAGCATACTGATGTCTCATACACACCTACAAGTACAAGAGTGCATGATTTATTGGTGCAGGAAGAGGATAGTGAAACTACAAGGGAAGTGGGCAGAAATCTTTATGAAGAGTTTGAGAAACATGCTGATGTATATGAGGATAAAAGGGAAGGCTCTTGTGATGAGGAACACTTGTTTGATCACAACTCTATCCAGTCATTATTGGGTGAAGATTGTAATGCATCCACAAGCAAGTTGGCTAAATCTATTGTTGACAAACATTTCACACATGAGGACAAATCAAAAAAGGTAGTTCATGGCAACCAAGATCACTCCGATGCTCGGGAACAAAAGCCTCTTGTAGTGGAAGATTTGGAAAGTCAATTTATGGTGAAGGAAGAAAAGATTGTGAAAGTATTATCAAGGATGGATGACACTCATAAGCATGTTGAAGACCTCATTAGGACAGCCCAAATTGAGAAAAGGCGAACAGGAAAGATAACCAGTATTTCTCATACACATTTGCAGTCCATCAAAGAAGCGTTAGAATTCGTAAAAGGTGATTACTTGAAATTACTAAGAGATAGAGACATGGCTGTCAAATTAGTGGAGGACAAAGATAGGGAAATTGTTGATCTTCGCCTTCAATTGAGTAAGGCTCATAATTTTGTGTGCAAAGCAGAAAATCAGTTGTGTGTTGCAGCCAATTTGCAAGAGCGAGAAGTCAATGTTAGAGACATGGAGCGTGAACAATTTGATGAAGATGGTTTGGAACAAGGAAAGAAAGTAGATATGATGGCTATAGGTGAGGTTTGTAAAAATTCATGTGAAGAATTTGATAGACAGGTAGATTTGGATCATGAAGGCAAAAGGATAGAATCTGGTGTCATCTTACTAGAGGAACCACGTGTAGCATCTGCGAAAGAATGCAAAAGTTTTATGGTGGGTGGCATAAAGATTTCGACTGATAAAATCTTATGAAGGTATGGGTTTTATTGGTGCTCCTTGGGTTGACCACAACGCTGTCCCATCATTCATGGTGGAAGATGTGAAGAAAGAATTTGTAGTTTCAAACAATAGGCAAGGTACGGAAACCAATGGAGAGACTTTTGATGAACGCGATTCTGATTTCCTGAGTTTGGCTAGCAGTTCCTTGTCATCACATGAACCTTGCAATGAGGTCATCCATGAGAGGGTTGATGAATATTCAGATTGCTCAGAGTCTGATTTTGTATCAGCAATTGATGAAGAATATGAGGTTGATTTGGATACACCTTCAAGTGTGATCATTGACTCTCAAATTGGCTCCACTCCTACACATGTTGAAAAATCAGAAGTAGGCATACAAGACTGGGAAATTGTTGATCTTCATCTTCAGTTGAATATGTCTCATCATTCATTGCATAAATTTGAAAATGCATCTTCTCTAGCAGCCTCAACCAGGATGCAAAATGCAAGTTACATGGAATGTGAAGAAATTGATGGAAGAAGTGAGGAGCTTCATCCGGAAACATCTTGCAGCTTGATGACTTCATTTGATGTTGAGTTAGGTGAGACACTACCACTTCTCTCTTGGAAGGACCAGGAGGAAGATCAAGACTTGGAGGTGTTTAGTGACTCCAAAGAAAGCATGGAAGAATCCCAAATGCTGGTTTGGGACAACAGCAGTTTACTTTCCCATCCTCACGAGTATGTTGTTTATGGTCATGAGAAAGTTAATAATATATATTCAACCATTGTTCACAACCCTCTTTTTGAGTTGAGTGCTGACTTAACTTTAGATAATCCACTCTTTGAGTGGGATGATGAGGAGGCTCTTGATCTTAATGGCGCAAATGATATGTGGGTTTCAAGTGTGGGATGTGATTGTAAAGTTGAGCATACAATTAGTGGACCAGCCACTAATATCTTGTCTTCATATGCACATATTGATTTCCATAGGGCAGATTTGGTTGAGCCTTTGAATTTTCATGGTGAGTTTGAGGAGTTACCTTTTTTAGAGGCTCGCATGGCAGAGCTTACGTTCTTAAGACCAGCTTATGAAGGAGTATGCATGAATGGTGGCATTATTGGTTCATTTCTGTTTGAGCACGCAAACACTTTTGGAGATGATTCACCACTCTCTTATAACGCATATGGAGTTAATGGGGCATGCATGATCATAGTTCCTCCTGCTGAATGGAATTTTCTTTTAGCAATTGGTTGGAGAAGTCGGAGGGATTTGCATCATCCTTTCCATGATGGAGGTAGACATGGCGATGAGCTTTTATCACCTTCTGACATTAGAGGTATCTGTGGCTTCTTCTGGAGTGAGGTCCTCAGTTGGATATTTGATGTTCTGGTTTATAACAACACATGGCAGATCGGTATGATTGATTATGCACCTAGGATAATTTGGGATCCTAGCCTTGTCATGATTGGTGCATTATCTCTTCAGGATCTTGATGCGTTGCTTCACAATTTTGGGCATATCGGGATTATTGCATTGTGGGATCCAGAAATTTGTTTGGCAAGCAGAGTGCTTCACAGGTTGGTGTGCTATGACAGAGTTATTACAGTATGGAATCCTGGGATCGGTTGGCTGGAGCGAGTGCTTCACTGGTTATTGCGGCATAACAGATTGATGCAGCAAATTGGCAGAGCAGTGTTTTTGAGATTGGTTTGGGATCCGGGTATTTTCATGGTTGATTACATCGTCCGCATGAATCTTGGTGAGTTGCTTCGTATCTTGGGGTTTAATGGCATGCAAGTTAGAATGGCGCAGCGGATTGGTATATGATTGCTTGGGACAAGCAATCTCCCAGACGGGAGGACTGTGATATTCCCTTTTTTTTTATAAGGCCAAAAAGAGATTTTATTGACTATTTAAATATTAATTTGTCTTTTATTCTTTATAAGACATTTTAATTATTTAATTAATTAATTATGAAATATGACTTTATTAAATATTATTGGGTAACTATTGTGTTTATTAAAGTTATGAGTTTCATGAAATTGTTAAGAGCCTTCTAAAGTCCGTAAAGAAGAATCAGTTACGCAAACTGAATATGGCGAAGCTATATGGCTTTGAGAGCCGACAGAAGATCAGGACGGAAAAATGAATTAAGTCTGGTTTTTGAATTGGGGAAATCTGAGAACGAAATCTCTCAGGATTTCATAGCCATGGAAGGACGAAACCCCTAGGCATGGCATTTGAAATTATATTGGAGAATCGAGAATTTAAGCATTGGTGTAGTTCCTGAATTGTATTTCAATCTATTGGCGTTGGTACCTGTATTACTTGTTGATTTTTGTTGACGGTAGATTGACGCTTCTACATTTGATCAAATTCCCGACGCCATATATACTCGAGCCTGAGCGACAAGCTTTTAGATTGAATATCCTCAACTATACAAGGTAATGCTATTTCATATTGTATACATGGAGTGACGTTTCATTATGTGCCGATGTAATCATGCTACCGGATATCGGGTTTAGTTGCCTCCACCACGTATTCAAAATATTCATTGTCGCGCTGTGTGAGATTGAACGGTTAAGGTGTTGAAATAGTGAAGGCATACATCGGGCTACTTTTATGTATCACAGGTCACATACCTTTAGCGCCCAGAGAAATAACGAGCTAGCCGTGTGCGTCTTTAGCGTAATTATATTCCAAGCATTCCGACGCACACCTTGCTGGAATCGTTATCTGGATACGGGCAAGTTGAGATATAACCAGTCGGTTTATACAAACTATCGGGATTAATTGAGCAGATAGCCATCATTGATACGGGATCATCTTTGCGTCTATCATTGAAGCCATTGTTGTATTGTTGGTCTTCTTGACTTTTGTTGGCGCTTGTGCTGCTGGGAGAATGCCATTAGGATTCGGGAGGATTGGATAACTTCTATTTCCATATTGTCGTTTCCTCCCTTACATACTGCCGCAGCTGCGATCGGACTGTGGAACTCACATTCTTATTGGTGCCTCCGGCAATATTTATCTCTGCTGTTGTCAGAGTCTTCCTGGATACGGGTATCTAGTATTGTTATATGTGCTCATCGTCTACTGAAGAAGACTGTGTTGTTACAAAATACTATCCAGGGCGTTTTGGTAGAAGTTAATATATCATCTCTATGTGTTGAATATTATATGCAATCAAACACCTGTATTTGCTCAAACTATTGCCTCAGTTGCAAGCAATCTGAAGGTGGTCAGAATGCTCTCTGTATTCACTGCGTATTGCCAGGTGCATGACTCATCTCTGTTATCTACATGAAGGACGAATAATATATATTGCTTCCATTTTTCGAAAATGTGTAATTTGTTCAGACAATTAGAAGAAATATATGATTTGCAACATAATTCCCTTCCAACTGAGCACTTGAATGCTCTGTTGTTATTCTGTTAGATTGTTTGTATTGAAGCATAACATTGGAATAGTATTGAATTCTGGTTATGTTAATAAACGCCAATTCCAAGAAATACTGGGACTGTATCTTTCTGAGTCTTAATCTGAATGCATCATCAGAAATTAAACCCAAGGGGTTTATCACAGTTGATGAGAACTTTAATGTTCTGTCTGTGTTGTAAATCCAACTGTTGGTATCTGAATTTCATTAGTCTGGAGGTATTATATTCTACTCTGCATATACAAGGAGTTTAGTTATTTCAGACCTGATGTTTCAAATAGTTTGGCGAATAACATTGTCAAACTAGGGCAATCGTTTTTAAACATCGATAATCTTGGCCCCAGTGGTCGGGAACATTACACCACGCGAGACGCTGAAGGAGAGATTCCTCTGATCATTGCCAAAAGAGACCCTCTAACCAGTCATAGTAGCCTACGAGGGCCAAGAATAGGCTAAATCCACCGAACTCCGATGCTCGCAAAATTGGGGACATTACAAGCACCCCAGTTGGGAAAAGGCGCCCTTGAATTTGAAGCATCAGATTCAAGTTTTGAGCTTTGCAGCTCCCAGGCACACCTAATCAGAGTTGTTCCATCTCAGCAATGAATCTATCAGTGATAGCTCAAGATCAACTGAACAACTTGGAGCAAGGATTGAACAGAGGCACTTCACCATGAGAAAAGAGTGAATATTTTCAACTCTCAAAAAGGATGCCTAAAAAGTCAAAGCAAAATCTGTTGACTAGAGTTAGAGATTTTGAAGGCTTCTCATGTCTAAAACGTCCCACAATCAATGGAAATCAGTTTTGAGAACTCCAGATCAAGGCAAAGAACTCCTCAATCAAGAGTTGGCGCCCAAACTTGATGCATTCAACTTCAAACACTATACATCAAGCCTAGGCGTCATAATTCAACATCTTTCTTTGCAGGTTGAAGCCAAGAACATTTTCTTCTCCAAGACGTATTTTCAAGATCTAACAGAAGGGTTTTCATTGTTCTTCATATTTTTGAAGATCAGTTGCACAGAGGGACAATTTATCAGAGGTTGCATCTAGAGGCATGATTTTTCTTGAAGATCCAGAGAGGTAGTTGATAACGTCCAAAATTCTTCTTGTCTTATTCCTCTATTCTTGTCTTAAATCTTCTTGCATGTCCAAGTAAACAAAGGTTTTTCACAGATCTGGTTTTTTGGGTATGATCAGCATAGCATATTCAACAAAACCCATGTGCCAAATTTTACCAGAAAAAAGTTGTCGTGCTGCCCCTATTTTTTAGGGTTTCCGGAAAAAGTCACAATTTCAAAAATCAGACAAACTGGGTTTGTTTAGCTTTAAAACACCAACAATACTCATGTGTCAAATATTTCAAGGAAAAATAAGCCTCTACTACCTCTGAAACCCCTACCCCGAAGGGCTCTTGAATGTACAATGAAAAGTGATTTTTTGGGATTTCTAACGTTTTGGGTCCATTTAGAAAATTATTCTAAGTAAAACCCACGTCTCAATTTTTTTTCATAAAAATTACCCCTCGGCAGGCTATTTTTAGTAGTTGCAGAAAAAGTTGTTTGAACATATTCGTGTTTACAGTCAACAGTCGATTTTTTCAGAATATAGTTCTCTCAAGTTGAAATCAAGGCCAAAATGGTCCTACTTCACAACATTCTGAAAATACTCAACACGAACATGCATCAAGTAAAACCCGTAGTCAAGTTGGATGCCTTGGAAGGCGTAAATAACATCACCGTTCAAATGGATAGCGAAAATACGAAAGGTAGTCATTCCAAACACAAAGCCGCCATCGATTACTACCACACTACCTTCCACACGTCATGTCAACAAGGCTAAATGACATAGCTGCAAAGTGTATTGAATATCAACAGCACCTTGTGAGTGGTGAAGAGATGCTAAAATGCCACGTCATCATCCTTTAGAGCATTGATTATCCAAAGGCAGAAGAAATCAACAACTGGATAGAAGAGTTGTTGACTGGAGGTGGTGAGGTGTAAAGACACCTAGTTGGGACATCCTACCCTCCAAGCTAGCATTTATGACAAATAGTAGTTAACTTGATGCTTCTTTCCAAGTTAACTAACTGTTCCACAAATCATGCATGTCTATTTCCATTAATTGTGGATGACGACTTTCACTTCCACTAATTATGGATGTCTATCTCCACAAATCATGGATGTCTATCTTGGAGATACCTTTGTACTTTAAGTTCTCTCAATTTAGTTTCAATTAACTGAAGTAGACTTCCAGTTAACTGCTAGGTATCCAGCTTTTTATGAATAAATCTTGCTAATTGATTGGCAAGAACTCTATGTTGACTCATGGAGATTTTAGGGTTGCCTACTCCTTTGAGCTTCTATAAATAAGAGCCTTGGGCTCATTATTTTGTAACTTTACTTCACGGCAGCGAAAGGCCTAGCAAAAAGCCTTCATATTGTTCGCTTAGTAAATGTTCTTGGATCGTATTTGTTATAGTTAAACACCAAGTACAGCTTGTGTTCTCTCTATTCAAATAGGTGCATCCAATCATTGCTCATTTGTTCTTGGTTTGATAGCAGCATGTGTGATTGTCTCTTTGACACAAGTTGTTGTCCCAACGTGTAACCTTTGGTGGAATATTGAGATGACAAATCAGGAGAGTTACCATGCCTTTAATCCAAAAATCTCAAAGTTTTATCATTGTATGTTTGTTGTACCCAAAATAAATTTTTGGCATTTTGTATAAATTGAGCTAAATCATGTAAAACTACCATTGAAAGTCAGTTTTAGGTCAAACCAAACATAAGGTCTTTGTGGGTTTCTGTCAAGGAACATATGTGCAAATTTTCGAAAAATTGAAAATTAGGGTTTTATACCCCTATTTTCGAGCAAACCCTTGAAAACAAGACCTTCTCGGAAATGATTGAAAATGATTTTGATAGGATTAAATGACTTCACGATCACATTGGTCAAGTCAAAATCATCAAAAGACAAGTTTTACTTTGGTGGGTCTATTTATGTTTTTCAGGAACAAAGTTAGGAGCTCTGCAGCCATTCATGGTAGATTGGCCAATACCAGGCGCTAAAAGCTAAGCTTCAAAAGCTTCAACGATGCAACCACGGCGAAAAATATCTAAAAAATGTTGTTTGATGAAGAAGATTCTTGAAACCAGAAAAGGTCGAAATTTGACTAACTCTGGAAACGTTACGAAGGAGAAATCAGTCCATGATGCAAAAAGAGCCCTTTCTAGAGAAAGGCGCCCTTCAATCTCAAGGGGAAAACATAGCCTGTTGAATCATCCAAGGCAGTCGTCCTCGGCGTTCTCCTGCTGGCTCAACAACAAAATAATCAACAAGATCATCTGACAAAGTGATCACCGACGTATGTCAACACAGCACAAAGAGGCAATTATGAAAATCATCAAAAATGATTGTCCAACATGGAAAAAGGTGCCCTTGTCAAGCAAAGGCGCCATTGAATGAAGTGGTCAAGATGTGACCCATTGAGAAATGTCGCCTTCAAGAGATCTCTTCGATCCCGTTGCAGCTCGACAATGAATCTGTTAGCAAGCCTGTGAGACGAGTCAAACGATTGCAGTGATGGATCAACTAAACATGCCAATTGAAGGATAAATCAGTAAGATACAAGCTAAAAGCACCCCTGCTGGCCAGGGGCGCCCATCTTTTTGAAGTACCTAATAACCCTGTTAGCAATTGCTATGAATAGTGAACTTGTTCATCTATCAGCCAATCTCTCGATCAAATCAAAAGCACTCTCATCAGACTTGCCAGGCAACTGGTGGAAGCAATCAAGTGGAAAACGTCCCAGAAAGAGACTGAATGTAAAGCATGATAAAATGTGCTAAGGCATGGGAAAAAGAGCCTTTTCCAGAGAAAGGCACCCTTTATTTTGGGCCCTTAAATGATGTCAGATGACAAAAGGCTATCCAAGATGACCTTCACCATTTGGGTTAATCTCAACAACAAAGTTTTAATCACGAGAATCCGACGAGGCAATCAACTTGGAGCGAGGATCAAACTGGAGAATCTTTTAGGATAAAAATCACTGAGCAAGAAGGAAAAAGCGCCCTTTTCAGTGAGGGGTGCCCTTGCATTAAGGGACCTATAACTGACTTTTGTAAACTGAAACTCCAATCATCTTTTGAGGAGCAGAGCTGGTTACCTAATGAGACATCAAACGAGATTATCCAATTCTCCGATCAATGAGAATTTGAATCAAAGCATAGGAGGTCAGAATGAAGAGATTGAAAGAACAAATATCAAAAAATGACTAAGGCTAGGAAAAAGCACCCTTTCTTGAGAAAGACGCCCTTCTTTTTAGGGTCACAAACTCATCTTTCTAGCTTAATGCCTCCCAGGCAGGTTTTCTCAGCACAGATCCAGCTACTCAGTGAATCAGTCATCAGCCTCTCAGCATCGTCTAATCAACCTGAAACAAGGGGCAAACAGAGGTCATTCAAACATGCAAAATGATGAAAAAGCACTCAAAACTCAAAAGGGACGCCTAAAAAGGTCAAAGGCAAGTTTGTTGACTTCAGTTAAGATATTTTGGAAGTAAACTTGGCCAACTCACCCACAATCAATGGAAATCAACCTTTTGAACTCCAAATTAAGCCAATTCAGCTTTAGATCATTAGTTAGGCTCCCAAACTTCAAGGATTCAGGCTTGAGTCTATATAAAGAAGATCTAGGCGTCCCTCTTCATTATTTCTTTACAGGTTGATGATCAAGAACAGCAATAAGCTCTTAAGGACGCCATTTTTAGATCTAGCAAGGGTTTTCAACAGTTCTTCAAAATTTCTTGAAGATCAGAGGCAGAGGAAGATTTCTAATCAAAGGTTGGATTTAGAGACAAATTTTCTCAGAGAGTCTGATTAAAAACTTCCAATCCATCTTTTGTCTACTTCCTCTTTTCTCGTCTTAGGTATTCTTGCATGTCACATAAATCAATAGGCTACCACAGATCTGATCAACTGGGCAGATTCAGAATAATTTTCCAGTGAAACCCATCTTATCAAATTTTCCAAAATCAGCAAACTTGCTACCCCTATTTTTGGGGGTTTTTCTGAAAAAGTTTCAAAATCAAAATTCTAAGGAACTGGGTTTGTTCAGCATTGAAGCATGAACAAAACCCATTTGCCAGATTTTTTTTGGAAAAATACTTCTCAGCAGGGCGCTATTTTCAAGGGTTTTCAAAAATTGTCAGAACAAGGTCAAGTGTTCAGTCAATCTTTAAGTTATTCAGGATGCATTACTCTCAAGTACAATACAAGACCAAGACGGCCTTGTACCATGATTACCTGAAAACGACTAACACGGACTTACATCAAGTAAACCCAATGGTTGATAAAGAAAACTTGGAGGGCATGAATCAAATCACATTACAGAACATAGAGGAGTCTGGGTTGCTTCAAGTTGCATCCATTCCCATCACATTACAGAGTGTGGAGCTTGTAATCGCTTGCATTAAGCATTACAATCCTACCACAAGAGAAATCAGATCAATGGATGGGAGGATAATCTACAATTTAAAGCCAAAGGACATTGAAAAATATTTTGATATTCCACCATGCCCTACCAGCAGGGTCATATCAGTGACAAAATGCGACAAAGCATTCGAGGCAGCCAAGAGCAAATGCCAAGGGATAATGGCAGAAAAATGGCTGAAAGTGAAAAAGGCTAACTTGCCTAAGTTGGTTGGGGGAGGAGAATGCAAAGATGAGTATGCAGTGTTAATCACTTTACTCAGCAGAATCACTGGATAAGAGGACGGCAATCAATTCTAGTCGTGGGTGTATTATGTCATTGCGAAAATCATCAGCAAGAGGGAACATTACAACTGGGCCACTCTGATCAGTGATACACTTCACCAATAGATTACCAGGTTTCTAGAAGCTCATAGGTTCCACATGTGTTCTTACCTAGTGTACCTGATTGCCTTCCAAGGCGAGTTAAGGATATTAAACAATGTGGGAACCTTAGGTGTGCAAAAGGTTCATGAACACTTTTCACGTCTTGAGTTCACTCAAGCAGAGCAACACTTCAGAAGGACAAGTGACCTCTTCATCATGCACACCGTATGAGATCTAGACCATGAGATGAACGTACGTATTTCACAAACAGCTAGAGAGGCAATGGCGGATCAGGCGGATTGGTTTATCCAATTCCCTACATTCTCCTACATACGCATGTATAGCTACATTGGTCACCCTGCCATGATGCCACAATACCCTTCAGATAGGGTAGTCTTCATGGAATTCCTAAGGCAGTTATCCGAAGTTCACATTCACTTGCGCTTAAAGAAGACAGTTGTAATTTTTCCCGTTGAGATGGGACTCTATAGATGCAGGTCAGCGGCAAACACAGAGTTAATGAGCCAGGAAATGGTGAGGCTTAATCTCAAGTACCTCATTGAGAGAACGTCATATGATCCCCGAGGTCTCTATGCGGCACATCTTGAGCAACACTCATCACATGAATCTTCTACGAAAGATTATTGGGTCAATTGTGACGATGAGTATGAAGTGCGAAGAAGGAATTATAGCAAGTTCAGGCTCTCGCAAATTGCTGACTTTATGTCAGAAGACATCGAGGGCTTATCTAACAATGAAGGGGAAGTCATTCTCCCCTCATTCTTCGTAGATTCAATTGACTCACAACCACTCCCAAAAGTGGATTGGTATGCAAAGGATAACCCATCTATAGAGGAGAGGACGAGTAGAGTCATCAAAAATAGTCAACTCTACCTCGATAGCAAGAAAACAAGGAAGGTGGTACCTCCCAGAACAGAGCAGCCACAGGTTCAGTCTACACCACCTTCCACGTCAAGAAAGAAGCCCAGGCAGAAGCAGTGGTGCAATCCTCCCCAAGGGATGAGGATGTCAAAGCATACAAGGCCAAGAACACAGGGGATACATGTAGAGACAACCATGCACACCCCTGAGATAGTCATGGGGATTGTTGCCCCCGAGCCAGTGATAGAGATAGTCACTACAAAGGCTAAGCCAGCAGCAAAAGAAGCAACAGCAAAAACGGTGTCTATAATAGAAACAAAACCGCCTACATCACCACCATCAAAGCAGTCACAAGTCCCCATCGACTGGGACTTGCCACCGAGAGACGTCACCCCAGCACAGTCTCATACTTCGGGCATTCAAAGGCCCCATATTCCTCCTAGCGAAGCTAGCTAAGATTCTATTTGGGTTGAGGGTTTCCTAGGCAAAAAGAGGGAAAGGCCCTCCTATGAGCTTGACTTCACAAAATTTGACCATGTCCCACAAGACATGATGACGAAGAAGTTGAAGAAGCAAGTTCACGAAGAAAGGAATGAAGAATGTGAGTTCATCATAGAGACTGCTTCCCCACCAGAAGATAAAAGCGTACATGAGGTGCAAGTGGAAGACTTCACATTGTCTAAACTTAACCTCGAAAAGACCACACGACAAGTGGAGGCAGACCTTCTCAGAATTGCCTCGGTGAGTGCCCAACAAAGGATGGCCAAGGATGGAAAAGACAAAGCAGCCTTGAAGGCTGAGAACCAACAGTTGAGGTTGTACATTTCCAGCCTGATGCACGGCACCCCAAACGTCTCGGCCTTACCACAGGAATTGCTAGATCTTCCTGCAGAATAGAACCATCAAGAGTTGATGACATATGGAAAACACTTGAAAGATCAAGTGGATGATTTGTTCTCAAAGGGTGATGTATACTAGCAAATCTATTCCAGTTACGAGATAGAGCGCATGGACTCCGTGCGGAGATTCAGCAATCAGAGCAAAGAATGGCAGAGAAGAGGCCAGGAGATGAAGTCACAATTGCATACTTGCAATTGGCATATCAATCAGTCTACTCTGAGGAAAACAAGCAACATTTGTTTGCTTGGAAAGAACAGCTGGCATACAAGGTGAAAGCCTATGATGCCCATTCAGTAGAATTGATTGATTACCAACGGGTTGTCGCAAATATTATCAACTTCGCAAGAACGTTGGTAATATCTTTCCCTCGCATAGAATATCAGCGCGAGGGAGGAGAATACATTGAGATGGTTACAATGCAGAATCAATTCAAAGATGCCATCCGCAACACCTTCCTTGATGATCCAAATGGTTGCAAGTTGGCCAAGGTGGCAGCTTTGTCTACCAAGTTCGATGACGCAGCTGACCAATGTATAGACTTTCAACATCAGCTCACGACAGGCGAAGTAATGCCCAAGCGCCACGTCATCATTTTGTAGAGCATTAACTACCCAGAGGCTGAAGAAATCAATGAATGGATAGAAACATGTTGAATAGTGGTGAGTTGTAAAGGCACAAAGACGTCCTACCCTCCAAATGGCATTTATGATACTTGAAGTTGACTTGATGCTTCTTTCCAAGTCAACTCAAGAAGACATTAAATGTAATTGGAGTTAACTTGATGCCCCTTTCCAAGTTAACTCCACATCCCACAAATCATGCATTGTCAGATCCCACTAATTAAGGATGTCTAATTGGCTTCCATAATTTGTGGATCTCAGATCTCCACTAAACGTGGATGTCTATTTTGGAGGCATACTTTGTATTAAAGTTCACCTTCAATTTAGTTTCAGTCAACTGAAGTAGTTTCCAATTGATTCTTTGTTTAGTTTCAGTTCACTAATATAGATTTCCAGTTAATTGTTTGTTCCCCCTTTTTAGGAATAAATCTTGCTAATTGATTGGCAAGAACTCATTGTTAACTCAAGGAGATTATAGGGTTGCCTACTCCTTTGAGTTCTATAAATAAGAGACTTGGACTCATTATTTGTTCAACCTTTACTTGCTATGCAAAATTGTTGCGCCATTGTTGCCAACAGCTTTGAAAGCGAATATTTGTTCACTCTTGGATGAGAGTTCATTGGTTGATCATAATTGTGCATGATTTTGTGCCTTTGTTGTCCCAATCTTTGTAATTCATTCAGAAAGCTTGAAGAAAGAAATCAAAAGGCACATGCAATTTGATCTAAAGATTTGAGTTCTTCCATAACGTCTTTGTGTTTAAATAGCTTGTTGTTTCATTTCCCTCCTCAGATAGGGGTTCCTCCTCCTTGGATATTTGTTATTAACGGTTGTCGTGTGATGTTGTCTAATGGATTGTCTTACAACCTATACTTCGGATAGGGGTTCCTCCTCCTTAGCAAGTTTGTCAGTCAAGACATTGTAATTTGTTGTTTCTAGTAAGTCGTTTCCTAGCCCATACCTCGAATAGGGGTTCCTCCTCCTTGGAAGGTCTCAGATCCAACTTACCGTGAAGAGTGTTTGCTTGTATAAAACCTTATCCCAGCGTATATCCGAGAGTTCAGAGCCTTGGCCATATTCTAAGGAGACAGCGGGTTCAAGTGATCCAACCAATCCATTCCCGCTCCTATGCCCTCATGCTCTGTTTACCTTGAGGAGATAGGATAGATTAAAAGCTAGTTTAGTCGTAGTTAAGATCTGCCAAAACCAAAGAAAAGCTTAGCTACGGCGCATTGTGTTTGTGCACCCTTGTATCCTGCCGCTAAGTACAAAAAGATAGGAACCTTAGTCTACTCTACCCTCTCTTACGCATTACATCAGCAAAGAGGGACTTCTCGTCTTTAAATAACGAAGAAGTGTTGCAAAACATTTGTAATAGCTGAACGTTTACAATCAGCACTCCACAGGTGCTAATTTAAACGCCAACAATGTTGTTATCAATAATCTATTTTCAATCTACACCTCAGAAAGGTCTTGGTACCTCCTTGGGAATTTAGAAAGTTAGATTATCGTCCTTTTGTTGTTTCAAGTAGTTTACTTTTCAGCCTACACCTCGGAAAGGTCTTGGTACCTCCTTGGGAATCCTGAGATATAACCTACCGTCTGGATTACTTGTGTGGATTTTATTTCAGTATAAATTTGGGAGTTCAAAGCCTTCGGATGCATCCTGGGAGACTAATTTGTCCAAGTGATCGAACCATACATTCCCGCTCCTATGCCCTCATGCTCTTTTTATCTTGAGGAGATAGGATAGATTAAAAGCTAGTTTAGTTGTAGTTAGGATCTGTGAAACCAGAGAAAACCTTAGCTGCAACGCATTGTGTTTATGCACCCTTGTGTCTTGCCGCTGAGTAAAAAAGATAAGAACAGTAGTTTACTTCATTTTTTACACAAAATCAGCAACAAGAGGGATCTTCCCCTCCCAATTTGAAGAAGCAAACACTACACACTTGCAATAGCTGACCGTTTCCAATAAGCACTTCAGAGGTGCTAATTGAAACACCAACACATGCCTTAACCATTTTTTCCTTCCTAGGGGTGTTTTGCCCACTTTTCTAGTTTTCAAACTTTTCAATCATTTGGCCTATGGTATGCTTCTAGACCACTTTTAGACACTTTCATGCCTTAACCATTTTTCCCTTCCTTAATGCATTCAAGCTTTGAACTCTGCCTCATTCAACATGTCAGAAATCTTTCACAAGGAACAAGGATTCAAGCATCACCTACAAACAAGAAATCAACAGATTTCTGCTTCAAACATGACATAATACAAAAAAACCCATATGGGTACAAGTATATGACAACTAGAAACATTCACAAAACACAAACCACCTGTTTTTACAATATAGACATCTATGAATAATGAATATGTCAAATAGTAAATAAAAACAGATGTAAGCACCAACATTTCAATAGTAAAGAGACATAGAGATAATTACCAGGTTCTAATAGTATAAATGAATCAATCATACTTTACTAAGTTATGGCTATAACCAGGCTAAAGTAAAAGAGCATGCTAAGCAAAATCTATAATCAAACATTAACAGAAATCAAAAGCATGCCAAAGAATAAATAAATGTATTATATCATTGTAATTTGCTTACTGCAAGTGATGTAGGTCCAACATGTGATGTCAAGTTTTGTTTCAATGGACCTCCATTACGGAATTCATCACTAGGAGTGATAACCCAGAACCCAATCATAGGATCGAAGCTAATCCATCCATGAACTCTATTCTCCCTATTGTCACAAGAGTACTGATATTTATCATCTACCTGCAAATATAATGGTATTAGAAGAATATCATCGTATTCTCAACATTTATCAAACTTTCATTATATTTGTTTGTAACCCAGCTCCTATCTCTCATTCTTAAAGATTGCAAAGAAGGAACATAGAAAACAAGCAAAATTTCTTCTCAAGTAAATGCAATTTACAAATACAAACACTAGTTCATTTCTATTTTGTACTGTACTCGTATAAACATCATGCCAAGGTATCTATACCTAGAAAACTGAGTGTTGGGAAAGGTGTCTCAACCTTTCATCCCAATGTTTAGTATTTATTTATTATTTTGTCCTGACATGGGAATGAGAGCATCCCACTTTGGCGTGGCACTCTTGGCCACATGTCAAATATTTTGGTAAGTAAGAAGTTGTAAGATCATCTAATGTCATTATGACACATATGAGCATCTTATGACATTATAAGATGGGAGTTACTTGTGACAGAATTTATGACACATAAGATCATGATTATAGGGTAGTTACATTGAAATCTTGACCAACAATATGACAGTTTATGGTGCATGTCATAGCGCATTTTTGGAAGAGATTATACAGTCAAAAATGGAGCACTCTATTTGAGGATTCAATTATGAACTATGACAACTTATGACGAGTGTAAGGAATCATCTATTTTTAGGATGGTGAACTCTTCATGGGTATGGAGCATTGAAATTTGACTAGATTTGGGTACTACATTTGTGGGTGGTATTTGCTCATGTTATTGGTTTTCCATTTGATGGTTTCATTATTCATACATTATATCTTCAATAAATTGGGTGCTCAGAGATAGAGTTTTGCATGGGTGAAGTGCAGGTACTGTTATGCTGCCAAAATTGCTCCAAGACCTAAATGTCAGTGATACTCCTATAAAGGCATATACTCACCAAGTGTGTTTTAACCACTCTTCTTGTTGAACAATACATTGAGTCTGCTTTGAAGTCTAAGGTTATTCTCCCAAACGAGTTTTCTCCATGTAATCACTATGTTATGGTCTATTATCTTTGGTTTTTTTCTTTGTAACTATAAGATCAGATTGTTTTTCATAGATTAGTATAGGAAGCATATACCTCTTCTTCCTTACACAATGAAAATGAAACAAAATACCGCTTTTTCATTTTGTTGATGGATGTGTGTTGTATCCCTTGTCTGTTTGACATCTTTTATAAACTGTACGTCCTACCATAATTGGGTGGTCTGGGGCATCACCTCAACTGGGGTATGGAGAGTCAACAACCTGCCATGAGGGGATTTGGGTGTAGAAACCCCTGAGAAAAATAAAATTGGGCTGTTATAGGTGGGTTTGTGGCTCATGGTTTTATAGCCTTATATTGTAATACTACTTAGTGGTCTCATATATACTCACACATGGATTAGGGTTAAGCACAAGGTGTGAAATCTGACTATGTTGTGAATAGTTGAGTTAACAGAAAAAGTGATTGTGGTTTTTGTTAGGTTTTTTTTTCCTAAAGGATTTAATAGGGTAAATTCTTTTGTTATACTGTGAGTGTGCCATTATTTCTTTTTACTACATTCAAGGTTCTGTTAGCATCGCTTCTCCTGCATAGGTTAATCAATTTCTTTTCTAGTCATCAATAAGACTGAATGAATTTGTTAACAAAATTTAATTGGAATAGACATACAGCAGCAACCCAGAAAATTACTTGTCAAAAAAATTTGAAAATAAATACATTAGAATCATCATAAAATACATTAACTTCAAGATAACCAAACGAAGTACTGAGTGCAAGGCAAATCCATACTAATATTTTGCTATAAAGCAGTGATATGCTGTAGAAAAGCATGCTACCAAAACCATACTGCAAAATGACACATGGACTGTGCATGGCTGTATTATCAAACACAAACTTAGCTAAATAGAATTTGACAATGAAAGTATGAATAGCAGGAAACAATCATGCTGATAAATTCTTGCCCTCTAATCTTTCCTTTAAGACATAAATAAAGGAAATATTAGGTGTACTATGTCCTTAGATAGAAAACAAACTGAGCCCACAAAGTGTTGTGGCTTCCCTGCTGATTGGTGAATTGACTAAGTCCTTGTCAAATGCAAACCACCCAGGTCCTCTCAACCAGTGAGACAGCAGGCCAACTAAGCCTCCATCAATAAGCTAATTTCATTTGACCAGAAAACACAACTCACAATCAGAGACTGGCAAATGCATTATTCTTTTTTCCATTGTTGCATAGGACTACATATCCTTACCCATAGTATCAAAGATCACAAAAAGAATTCCAATTTATCACAATAAATCGCAACTCAGCGCATAAAACATTTTTTCAAACTGAAAAATCACAATATTTTGAAACTATAGGCCTAAAAGATTTTTTGCCAATTTAATCTAATTAATCCCAATTGAATCACATTATCTGGCAATTTTGGCAGTTTTCTAACTTTATGTTACAAATTTTTCTTTTTACAAAAACCCTAACCCTGACCCTCTTTTTTTAGTTTTTTGGAAACCCTGTCCCTATTTTCTAAGTTACCGAATCGTTGCCCTGCACCCATCGATTCCGGAATGGAAACGCTTCTGGTACGGAATCGGAATCGATTCGCCTGTGGTACGCCTGAGAATCGTTTTTTCATGTGTGGAGTCGTTTCAGACATCCGGCGAAAGTTTCCGGCCATTTTTAGGCATGATGTGGCGTGCCCAGGTCGATTCCAGACCAATTCCAGTGATATTCGACTGGCAAAAAGAAAAAGAAAAAAAAAAATTGAACATTGAAAACCCCGCCCACGTCATTTCCTCCATTGTTTGTTTTGACTGTATGAGAAAAACTGCTGCTAAGGAAGGCACGAAGGGAGAAAAACACATGAAAGGAAGGCACGCAACCCAGAGTAGTGCACGCGACCAGAAAGAGCAGAAGAAACGTGACCAAAAATATAACGAGAAAGAAAGGCGTCTGTACAGGCGCAAGAATGAATAAAAAAAAAAAAATGTAAATATTACATTAGTGATTACTGATTTATAATAATTAATAAATGATAATCGTAAATTGTAATATAACAAATAATTGTCCATTAAATTATTTAATATTTTATTAATTTCTAAAATATATTAATATATTTAATATTTATTATTTCAATGTTTAATGTTTTAATTTTTTAATATGTATTATATTGTTTAATAATAAATGTATATTATATTGAGTAAATTAATAATATATATAATTATATTTCATTGTTTAAATTTAATGTTTTATTAATCTTTAAAGTAATAATTATAAATATATTAATAATTTTAATTTAATTATTATAATTTGATTTTAAATTAAATTTTTGGTTTCATTGTTTTATATTTTATTATTTTATTATTTTTATGTAACATACATTAACTATTATTATGCTATTAAATAAGTAAATTAGCTTAGATGTATATATTATTATATTATTAGTATATTATATAATTATTATATTTATATTATTATGAAATATGCATATATTTATTATTTTTATATGTTTTTTGTACGGGAGTACCCGTACCCGTACCCAACCCCCCAAAAAAATTTGTCGTACCAACGTATCGTACCCACGTACCCGATTCCAATTCCGATTCCGATTCCGATTCGGTAACTTAGCCTATTTTTTAAGACTAAATCATAATTTTTGAAAAAAAAAAAAATTATCTTTTGGTTAGATGATTTACACCTAAAATGATTGTGATTATTATGTCCTCGCCCATATCCATTGCATGTCTTAGCTCAACACACATTTTATAGATAAATCCCTGAAATAAAACATTCACTACTTGTCAAATGCAAGAGAGAACAACTAGACATCAATAGTGCCTACTACAAGTTGAAAAGGTTTCCAAATTCCATAGCTAGGTTCATAGCAGGAAAACTTGGTGAGTGCTTGTTTGACTCACCACAAGTCATGAGTTTCCAACTCACTACATTGGTAGGGCATGGTGGAATATCAAAACATTTTTCAATGTCCTTTGGTTTCAAACTATAGATCACCCTCCCATCCACTGATCAGATTTCTCTCATGGTAGGATTGTAATGCTTAATGCAACCAATTACAAGCTCCACACTTTGTAATGTGATGGGAATGGACACAACCTAAAACAACCTGGATTCTTCTATGTTTTGTAGCATGATTTGATTCATGCCCTCCAAATCTTCTGAATCGACCATTGGGTTCTTTTGATGTAAGTTTGTGTCAGTCGTTTTCAGGAAATCATGGTACAAGGCCGTCGTGGTCTTGTATTGCACCTAGGAGTACTGCATCCTGAAAGACTTAAAGATTGACTATGCACACGACCTTGTTCTGACAATTTTTGAAGCCCCCTAAAATTTGCGCCTGCTGAGAAGTATTTTTACGGAAAAAATCTAGCACATGGGTTTTGTTCATGCTTCAATGCTGAACAAACCCAGTTCCTCAGATTTTTAATTCTAAGACTTTTTCGGAAAAACCCCGAAAAATAGGGACAACAAGTTTGTTGTTTCTGGAAAATTTGACGAGATGGGTTTTATTGGAAAATTATGTTGATCATACCTAGTTGGTCAAATCTGTGGTAGCCTACTGATATATGTGACATGCAAGAAAACCTAAGACAAGAAAAGAGGAAGTAGACAAGAGGTTGATTGGAAGTTATTAGCTGCCTCCTTGAGAAAATCTGCCTTTGGATTCAACCTTTAATAAATAAAACTCTTTGTGCCACTGATCTTCAAAAATAATGAACGGTCGAAAACCCTTGTTAGATCTTGAAAAGACGTCCTTGAGAGAAAATGGTCGTTTTTGATCTTCAACCTGCAAAAGAAATAATGAAATGGGACGCCTAGAGTTGGTTTATATTGATTCAAGCCTGACTCCTTCAAGTTTGGGCGCCTACTCATGTCTTAAGCCTGATTTATCCTGATCTGGAGTTCTAAAAGTTGGTTTCCACTGATTGTGGGATGATTTGGCCAAGTTTGCCTCCAAAATATCTTAACTCAAGTCAACAAATCTTGCCTTGACCATTTTAGGCGTCCATTTTGAGTTTGAACACTTTTTTCACTATTTTCCAGGCTGAAGTGCCTTTGTTGGATCCTTGCTCCCAATCGTTCTGTTGTTGAGATAGAACCATCCTAAAGAGGTATGCCTGGGAGCAATCAAGCCAAAAACCTGAGTTTGAGGCTCCAGATTAAAGGGCGCCTTTCTTCAGTAGGGGCGCTTTTAGCCTTGACTTAGTCAATTTTCATGACTATTCTCCGTTTTCATCATTTTAGACCCTCCATGCTTCGATCCAATATCACCGTCAACTGATGAGTCTATGACTTTGCTTGATGATTCGCTGGATGACCAGTTCAATCCTGGAAAGGATGACTGGTATCTCAACTCTTGAAGGTCTGTTTAAGTTCTCCAAATCCAAGGGCGCCCTGGCCAGTAAGGGCGCTTTTGACTTGTTGATTGATTATATTCATGTTGTGAACTGCCTTAGTTTCATCTCCATCATCAGTTGATTGAGTTGTCTGTTGCCTTCGCTAACAGTTTCGTTGTCGAGATCAATCAAAGTGGAGGTCATCCTGGAGGTCACCGAGCAAATAGGCTGCATCTGGATGCCCAAAAGACTGGGCGCCTTTCTTCAGTAGGGGCGCTTTTCCCTTGGTACTTGTTCATTTTCAATGTTCTTCACTCAGTCTTCACCTTTGGTGCTTCTTGCTTGATCTCAACCTCTAACTATTTGACAGGTCCTGTTAACGTGCCGTTGGATTGGTCACGAAGCTAGAAGATAGCTAGATAGATGCCTTGTATAAAGCAACTATGGATAACTTCATCAAATGCCTTGAAATGAAGGGTGCCCCTGGCCAGCAGGGGCGCTTTTGCCTTGAAGCTCACTAATTTATCTTTTATTTTGCATGTTCTTGCTTTGCAACATCTCCATACTTCGTTGACGCTTGCCAGTGATCTCTGAATTAGATGGTCTCACTTGACGATGCATTGAATAGCCAACAAGAACATGAAGAAGACGACTGCTTCGAATGGATCTGATGACTGCATTTTCCCTCTAAGATCAAAGGGCGCCTTTCTTCAACAGGGGGGCTTTTTGACCCTTGACTGTATTTTTCTCCTTGGTAGCAAGGAGTGGTTTTCCAGAGTTAGCCAAATTTTGGCCTTTTTCAGTTTCGAAAATCCCCTCCATCAAATAGCATCTTTTTTATCCTTTTATGCCATGGTTGCGTCGTTGAAGCTTTTGAAGCTTAGCTTTCAGCACCTGGTACTGGCCAATCTGCCATTAATGGCTTCGACGCTCCTAACTCTATTCCTGAAAAATAGAAATAGACCCACAAGAGTAAAACATGCTTTTTGATGATTCTGACTTGACCAGAGTGATCGTGAAGTGATTAATCCTATCAAAATCATTTTCAATAATTTCCGGGAAGGTCCTATTTTCAGGGGTTTCCCTAAAAATATGGGCACGAAACCCTAATTTTCAATTTTCCAGAATTTTACACATATGTTCCTTGATTGAAACCCACAAAGACCTTATGTTTGGTTTGACCTAAAAAAGACCTTTGACAGCATTTTTACAGGATTTAGCTCACTTGAAGCAAAATGCCAAAAATTTATTTTGGGCACAAGAAGTTGAAATATTATTATTTTATTTCTCTTTGTATAACTGCCCAATGGTTATGAAATTGAGGCTGCATAATTGAGAGCTTTATAATTGTTAAGGTATTGTACTTTTGACAAATTTTGTAAACTTGTACGGGAGAGTAAAAGACTTTGTACTTTCAAGTTTGGAAAATAATAAAACTTCAGATCAGAACTTTGGGTCTCATTTGATGTTTGAAGTTGTATTTTCTCTTATGTTGGATGCAACTGTTATTTTTCAGAATCTTCTCTACAACCTACAAATTTGGTTATAAGTTTATTTATTTACTTTCAAAATACTTTCTTTGTGTAGGTTAATCAAACTATGACTTCTATTTGATTTAGTCTACATCTCCATTTCCATTTTCGATTGTAAAGGTATTTCTAAATATTTTGCAAAAATCCACAACAGTCCCACAATACAAACATTGTTAAGTGTACAGCAATAGATATAGGTTTTGGTTTTCAATAAGGCAGCCTCACCACTTTCAAGAGAGGCTTTTATCCCAATAACTGTTGGGAATCGGAAATTACCAATGCACTTAGTAACAACTCTCAAGATTTTATTTATATATCTCATTTGCTTTCAAAGCTTTCTGTGAGCACCAGCCACAAATAGTGTCAAGACAGAGGCATCACTAAAGCCACCATACTACCAAGTTTTAAAAAAAAATTGCAAAAATTTCTCCTGCCTTTGCTCAATCCAGATGCTATTTAATTACAATATTTTGATTAACTTTACTTACCCTATTTAATTCTTTTATAAATATCAGACAGTCAGATTTTCATTATATAAGAAGTTTGCACATCACCTCGCCCTGAAGGAGAGGATTTGCTGGCCTGGTGAGAAGCACTGCTTCTGGATATGCAAGTATTTTGCACTTGTCTGACATACGATCATCTGGTAATGGCATAAGTCTCTGCCTGTTATCTGCAATTGCCATGTACTGAAATCTAAATAGAAGGAAAACAAAAGGCATGTTAGAGGATAAACTAGGAGTCTAAAAGTGCTATTCTCATCTTTATCTCTATGAAGCTTATTCACCACACATATCAATATGGGAAAGATATCTAAAAGCACACACCTATCTTTCCGCAATTTGAATGTAACACGTGTTTGATTGAGATTGAAATCTGGCCACCCTGAAGGACGCTCATATATTGCATATGTGTAAAACCCACTGCTCCCTCGAAGCAAAGAGAACCTTTTTTTAACATTGCAGTCAACGATTGGCCATATATCAGCATTTGTAATGATGCAATAGTTATAATAAAACATAATAAATGCTATGACAGTAGCACTGATATTAAAAAATTAAAAATTAGAGCCAAAAGGAAGATCTAAAAGCAAGGTGACAATGTGAAGTTCTTTCTACACTCTAAATTTCAGTATGTTAATTCCAAATCTCTTGAAAGATCAATTTGTATCATATGTTAAAGAACTTTGGTCACATTATGAATGTCAGTCATGCTGTGTCTGTATGCATCAAATCTGCATTCACTCATGTGAGATATCTTATGTAACTGCAAACTAAAAATCGGTGACAGCAGTTTATAATTGGATCCTCAAGTCAAAAAAAGGAAATGGCAACTTAAAGGAGTTTACATTAGATTGAAAACCAGTAACAGCAACTAAGAGATGTGTCAAGTTGAAAACCCCTATAGAGAAGAGCTTACATGGGACATCTTGTCATTTGCATGCAGCATAGAACCGAGAACCCGAAAAATCAAAGGCAAGGTTCATCACAATTTCTCTCAGACTTGGGGATCTCTTTTACCAAATTTCATTAATCATTTTCATCATGGAAGATAATTAATAAAAGGGGCACAGAACCTGCATGAGAAGGGTTGCAGTGTGCAATTTCTTGAATTACTCTGATCTTTGTGCAACTGCCAGCAAATTTTCTACATTCAGCACAGCTCTTCTTACTGTCAGCCACTGTGCAAGGCACCGCACAAGCATCAGTAGCCCTTTGTGCTACCGTGCATACACCTGCACTACTTCACATGACACAGCCTCATCTGCAGGTCACATCTCTGGACGGTCAACCATCAAAAGCCCAACTATCAGCAGTTGAAAGGTCAATCCACAGCAGTTATAAGATGTGAACGATTCTTGTGTCCATATAGAGTGTTAGACATCCAACTCTTGACACAAAAGAACAGGGGACAGAAACAAAGAAGTTTAGGCAAACCAGTTTTGTGTGTTAACCCCTTTCTGCTCACGAGAATCTTCATTCACATCCTTATTGTCTGTATTCATTCATTGTACACTATTCATTCTATTTCTTGAACAGAAATAGCACCAATTGATAAAGTTTTCCATGCTCGAATTGTATTGGTTAATTCTGCATTGTGTTTTCCATTACATGTTCAATAATAATATCTTTCACTACCTAGAGATAGAATAGTTTCCTGAATCACTTGGGATCCAATCATACTCCTAATGTTGTTTTTCTCAAAGAGGCAATTTTTTGTGCTTTATGTGCACAAGGGAATTGATATAAATAGCCTTAAATAATTAATTAATTAATCTATTAGTTGAGAAATTCGTACTCCAAAGATTATATGTAATAATCTGGACCAATTTTTAACCCAACTTTTTGCAAATTTAACAATTTTAGGTGCACTGACATTTTGTCAAACAGTTTACATGCTGCTGGTTCTGTCAAGTCCTTTTTGCAATTGTTTGATAAAATAGTTTATACTCTTCAAAAAGTTCTCGGAACAATATTTCATCAAGCATTCATTCATTAGAGGTGTTGAGACATTACATCAAACAGTTGTTTTTTATTGTTTGGATCATTTGGCATAAAAAATACAATATTCAATGAAATGTTTGGAATCAGCAAGTACAGAAGTATATTGGCAATAATTTTTCTAACCTCTTTGGAGAACTGATAATGTTGGGAATGGACTGTCACAGCCTGCAGTTCCTTTCCACACTTTAGACTGATGAGCACACACTTATACTGAGGGCAGGCCGGCGGGGAGAGGCGGCGGGGGGAGAGTTCGCGGGGCGGCGGGGAATCAGTATAAGTCTATAAGACTATCTTTTACTTTTTCAAATTAATAACCACAATAACTTCAAATACACAGCATCAACAAATAAGAGCACAAGATTTACGCGAAAACCCTTCCAGGAGAAAACCACAGAATAAGGACTGCTTGGATCTTCTGTCCAAATCCAGCCACCAAAATAAATAATCTTTTACAATAATTTCTAGGCACCAATCCATTGGACACACCAATCCCCACCACTGAGCACCAACTCAATAAGAGACACCAATCTCTTTTAATATGAGGCACCAACCTCTCCAATATGAGGCACCAACCTCTAACTCAACAAAATATTTTTCTTCTTGATAATTTTCCTTCAAAACTCTGCCTTTAAAAAACCTTCTATTATGTTCTCTTCACACAAATATGCTAATGTATATATGATATATCTCTTTATCTTCCACACTCACTCTTCTCCACATTCCACAAACTCTTTTTATATCTTCACCAAGATAGGCGACCTTTTTGCATGGATATGATACTTGACAAATGAGATGACTTTTCATTATTTTATACCCTTTCAATGCACCTATAATGTCCCCTTTTTAGCCCTATGCTTTTCAGTGGCCGATAGCCCATTTCCGGAGTCTTGTGGGCTACTCGGAGGCATTTTTAGGCATTCCTAAATTCGTGGAGGTTTCATGTCAGTTTTTCAGGGGTTCTTTGCAGGAGTTTACCAGTATGCTTTCTGAGTCTTTCTAGATTTTCTGAGAGCTTTGGTGGGCAATCACTGCTATTTTTAGCAATGCCTATTTTAGACTTACTATTTTTAGTAAATTACGACAACTACTCATAATGTGCTATTTTGAGTTTAGAGTCATTTACTATTTTTAGTAAGTGCTATTTTTGGTAGTGGGTTCCGGCAGCAGTTCAGCACTGGGTTACTATTTCTGGCAGAGTGACAATGCAATGTTTGATGTCTTGGTATTTTTAGAGTTGGCTTCTCCAACATTCTTGGAGTTCAAAAATGGAAGGTTTGCAACTTAATGTTTTATTTTTGAGTTGCTTTTTGACCCCCCACGCCTAAGATGTTTTTAAAAAAGGACTCGTGTTGGACGCCAAAATTGGTAATTTATGTTTTTCAAAGGTTAATTGATGCATCTTCAAGTTGGACGCCTAAGTCTTGGTCAAAGAGACTTTTATGAATATTTTATTGCTCCTTGAAGTTGGCATCCCATTTTGGAGGGAATTTGTAATTCAAACTTTTGGGTCTTGGGCCTATTTATATGCCTCTCCTCCTTTCATTTGGGTATGCAATTTTATGATAATGAAGTGCTGCCGAAATGGTGACAAAAACTCTTAGACTTTGAGGACAATACTCCAAGCTAACTTCAGTTTTGAGTTTGTGAGACAACTCCTAGCTGAACAGTGGTTGCAGCTTCACTCAAAGGTTGCAGTAGAGTGAACAATAATGATGGTTTTTATTATGCTTTCAATTTTTGTTGGGTTTGATGTTTTCTAGGATATTTTGGTGTGGGTGTCTGTTAGTTTGCAATTTGAAGATCATTTTGGAGTGTTTATCAGACTTTCCATGTTGTTGGTTATTGCCTTGCTGACCCATGTTTGTGCTCACGCAGCTCGGAGGAGCGAAAACTAATTTATGGGTATCGTTTCATCCTTTTCCTATAGCTTGGGCGCCGCATTTTGCAGATTTTGAGGATTTTTAAAGATGCATTGGATTTTTAAGAAGAGGTCAACCTTCCTAGGGAGGTCGTACCACTAGTGATGATGCTTTGGAGTTCGTGCTAGAGTTATATTGTTTTGTTTGCGGTGACTTTGTGATGTCCCCATCCTAGTCAGCACAGCTGGTGACGAGGTTAGCCTATTATTTCGATCCTCGTAGGCTGACAGGAGTGTGCAGAGGATCATCTGAGGCAGTTACTCAGTGTTTGGTAGCTGCAGTATTGCAGTTGTTTCAGGTTGGGCCTTCGCAGTATCTTCCAGAGTGCATTTTCAGGAAACTTTCTATTTTTAGAAAGTTAGGTCAGGCGGAAGCTGCTATTTTGGGCAGGGCACCTGGTTCAACTATTCACTCAGAGTCGACCTAGATATTCAGTTTGGTGTTCAAGACGGAGAAATAAGGAGTATTTAATGATTTATTAAATATTTAATATTTTGACTTTATATTAAAGTCACTTTATTAATATATTTAAATATTAATGATTAAATGATATATTATAAAGTATTTTAATACTTTATAATAAAGTGATTAATTTTGACATAATGAATAAATATTATTCATTAAATAAGGCGTCATTTAATTATTATTATTTCTCCTAAGTTAAAAAGGGCGAATTAATCATTTTTTATTAAAATGATTATTAAAAGGAGATTGGGTCGAATTTCTCAAAGGGCAATATATATTCACTCAAGACAAAATCGAACCATTATGTGATTGCTATTCAACTTTTGTCTTTTTGCTCTGAGCATTGGAGTTTGCAAACCCTAGGGTTTCTGGCAGACAAACGTTCCTGGAGAACGATAACTCTTCAGGAATTAGGCAGACTGAGACTGTGAAATACCAGTTTAAGCTTGCACTTGGTGATTTCACACAGAGATCACAGATTGGGCTTATTCATTTATCCAGGCAGAGATTTACAGAGTTTATTCATCCAGCAGTAGAGGCGACTTTATCAGGGGTCTTTATTCTGAGATCTGGCATTCTTTATTGAGTCCGTACTATATTTATTATTGCTACAGCAGGCCGTACTTTTCTGTACCTTCAAGGCCGTACCACCTTCTCAGGAAGAAACGCATTCAAACTACAGTCTTTTACAGAGGGTTTCACAGCGCCTTGGTCATCTGGAGCTTTTGCAACATTTTTTTCAGTGGTCAGAGAATCATTCAATCATTCAGCCGTACTATTTCATTATTGTTGTTGGCGCCTGTAAGAAGAAAATCAGGTTCCTTTAAAATAAATTTGCATTCCATTCATATATTGTTATTTGCCTTTGTAAACACTCTGGAAGTGAAATAAATTGATGCGCCTATCCTTTCTGGGCATTCTCAAAGCTTATTTAGAGTTTATTTATTTATTTGGAATTTTTTAGCAATTTCTTAGAAAATCGCAGCTTTCATTATTTGTCTGAAAACCTCAAAAAAATTATAAAAACACAAAACTTGCAAAAACATCAGTTACAGTTAGGGTTTCGGGGTTGAGAGCCACCAGGGTTCTTACAGTGGTATCAGAGCACAGATATCCTGCCATCCTGTGCTTTTTCAATGCTTTTTCAGAATACAGTGTGCTTTTTAGTTGCTTTTTCATGAGCAGAGATACCATTCATTATATCAAGGGCATAGGAACAGGCAGAACTGAAGAGTGGACAGGTCCACCGATTCCAGAGGGTGAGACAGTGTCAGGAGCATAGCAGCATAAATCGTTTGGGGAATAAATCGGCAAACCAAAAGTTCAGGATTTTTTGAAAAAATCGGGAAAAAATCGGATTTACAAAAAAACATAAAAAATTGAAAAAAAATAGTCAGAAACTACTTTTAAAAAAAATTTAATGGCATTTCCATAGCATCTGAACATTGAAAGCAAATAAAATCGAGTTCAATCCATGAATTATAGAAAATAGATTTTGTTGATTTATATTCATATAAGCTGATTACATTGCACCGACATACTATGGCTTGCATAAATATCGAGATGGTGGCGGTTATCGATGCTCTACATTTTTCATACATGTCTACAAAGCATTTTATCAAGCAGTTCTTGCCTTGCTATAGCTAAAACCACAAAAGCAGGTGCTTTTGAACAAGTTATGGATGCTTGGAAAAGATCTATCAAAGCATAATAGTAAGCAATAGCATAGACAAGGTAGTATTTGTTTCAAAAAATGCCTCAAAGAAATGTGGTCTCATGGTGATGGAATGCCATGACAATCCATAGCAATTTGCTTGTCATGGCATTCGTTGTGGCATTCCATCACCATGAGACCACATTTTTTTGAAGCATTTTTTCAAATAGTTCACTACCTTTTCTATGCTGCCACATTTTTCATACATGTCTACCAAAGAATTTTATCAAGCAGTTCAACACCTTCATGCTATGGCTAAAAGCCTAAAACAACTTTCGATAGAAGCTATGGATGCTTGAAAAATCTACAAAGCTTGTAATAATAAGCAATAACATGAATAAGCGTTGAATTGTTTGAAAAAATGCCTCGAAATCTTGATCTCACGTTGATGGGTACCATGACAATCCAGCAGCAATTTGCTTGTCATGGCATTAGTCATAGCATTCATCACCATGAGACCTGGCTGCTGAGACATTTTGCGCGATTCAACGCATCTATCTTACCATTTTCATACATGTCTGCAAAGCATTTTATCAAAGCAGTTCGTTGCCTTCATGCTATGGCTAAAAAGTAAAAACCTAAAACAGGTGCTTTCGAACAAGCTATGGATGCTTGGAAAAAATCTACCAAAGCATAATAGTAAGCAATAACATAGACAAGGCGGTGAATTGTTTGAAAAAATGCCTAAAAGAAATGCAGTCTCATGGTGATGGAATGCCATGACAATCCATAGCAATTTGCTTGTCATGGCATTCGTCATAACATTCGTCATAGTGAGACTACATTTCTTTGAGACATTTCAAGCAATTCAACACTTGTATCATACTTACCATTTTTCCTTACATGTCTACCAAATCATTTTATCAAGCAGTTCATTGCCTTCTTTGCTATGGCTTCAAAAGCCTAAAACAGGTGCTTTCAAACAAGCTATGGATGCTTGGAAAAAATCTATCAAATCATAATAATAAGCAACAAGCCATGGTCTCATGGTTTTTCTTGTGCGAAAATCAGCTCGATTTTGTTTTTTTCCAGATTTTAAACACATTTTTTTGGTGAATTTGTAGTTTGAAACAAAAAAAATCATTGACCAAAAAGTCAATCAAAAGTCAACGATTTTTTCAAAAAATCAGGAAAAATTTGTCCAGGCTACAGATTTATTAAAAATCGCGATTAATCGGGTATTTGCAGATTTATGCTTCTGTAATTCGAGTACTTGAAGTATTCACAGATCTAGCTCCTTGATGGCAACGATGTTGCAACCTAATAGCGGTCGCAAGATTCCTATAGAGAGGCAGTTAGGGATACGGGGAAGGCACATGCGAGAGGTGATATTACGAGATGAGGATTCCGGTCTGAACGCGGCTTAACATGATGGACACTTGATGTCCCAGTTGATAGGTACCATTAGGCGATGTCGCCCTGACCACACTACATACAGATTGGACAGACGAGCGGGACTACACCAGTGGATCAGCCATTGGCATCAGTACCACGACAGCCGTCACCGATCTATCAGGAGCGTAGGCCAGGTCAGCCTACTTTCTTACCTAGGGAGACTCCACCTCAGACTCCGGGGGCAGAGCATCAGGGGCAGCATCAGGAGTTTCAGCCACATAATGGCATGTCAGTGGCAGATGTGACGAGATTTCATGGTGAGTACATGTCACTAGCACCTGAGATCCGGCAGGCACTTACGTTTCATGAGTTTATGGATGTTTATAAACCCAGAGGAGGAGGCAGATTTGACCGTAGACCCCCTCAGCATCACCAGCCACAGCCACAGGTGAACAGGGATTTGCAGTATGCGGTTAGCAAGATTACCTTGCCATATTTTGATGGGTCCAATAAGACATCAGCAAGGTCTTGGGTCCAAAAATTGGAAAACTATCTATCTTTGAGGCCTATGCAGGAGGACGAGGCCATTAAGTTTGCTACTTTGCATCTTGATGGAATCGCGCATGATTGGTGGCACCACGGCATGTATACGCTTGGCCATCATGCAGTCAATACCTATCAGGAGTTCACTAGCAGGCTCATAGAGAGATTTGATAAGAAGGATCCGGAACTTTATTTCAGGGAGCTAGCTCAGCTCAGACAGACGGGTAGCCTGGATTCTTATATTGGCGAGTTTCAGAGAGTGGCAGTCATGGTGACAGGGATTTCAGAACGGAGACTCATTATACTCTTCGTTGAGGGTTTGACAGAACCTATGAGAGGTTGGGTCAAGGCTTTTGACCCTCCTACACTTCAGGAGGCCATGAGGAAGGCGCGAAGCATGGAGCTTGCAGCACCTCGCAGCAAGTTCAATTCAGGGTCAACACCCTACACGAGGCCTAATAGGCCTTTTGACAGAAACAATGATAGGAATAGGCCCTTTGACAGAAGGAAGGATCAACCGGATCCTAAGAGACAGAATGCACCACCCTTTGACCGAGAAACATTGAACGAATTGAGAAAGAAAAAGTTGTGTTTCTGGTGCAAGGCACCCTACGATGAAAAGCATATATGCCCACTTCGTCCTAAGGTCAAAAATAATCAAATGGAATGGTTTTATGAGGGCGAAGAGCAATCTGATCTGTCAGACCAGCAAGCTGATTCCGAGCCTTCAGATGATGACAGGTCCGAAAACGAGGGTGAACACGAAGGTGGAAGGAAGCTACAGGAAGCCCATTTGACTAGCCTTCAGAGAGATGGTTCGTTTAGACTTCGTGGGCTCTTAGCAGGTCAAAAGGTGATCACATTGTTGGATACTGGTGCTACACACAATTTCATTGATGCACGTTTGGTGGAGAGGCGTGGCATCCAGACAAAGGCTTTCGAGGGTATTCGAGTCAAGGTGGCTGACGGATATACTCTCAAGTGTGACCGAAAGATTACTGATCTTCCGATGAGACTGAACAACTATAAATTCAAGACTGAATTCTATGTTGTTAATATGGGGGATACAGATGTGGTATTAGGGATGGCATGGTTGCACAATTTGGGTGAGTTCACACTCAATTTGCGTGACATGGAGATGAAATTCAAAGTTGATGGGAGACCACATGTCATCAAGGCGATTCGAGACAGTAATCTGAGGATGGTTTCATTCAAGCGGATGGAGAGGCTCATTCGTCATGATATGGTTGACTGGGCAGCCGAGTGCATGTTGATGCCAGCCCAGCAGGAGCAGCAGAAGGGTGAGTACCACCCTGACATTCAAATCTTGAGGACTAAACACTCCAAAGTGTTTAGTGACATTCCACCTGGCAGACCCCCAGACAGAGGCACAGAGCATATCATTGAGTTGGAGGAGGGCGCAAAGCCCGTTATGATCACTCCCTACAGACATCCGAAACGACTCAAGGATGAGATAGAGAAGACCATCAACGAGTTGTTGGCTATGGGTCATATCAGACCTAGTAAGTCACCTTTTGCTTCATCAGTTGTATTGGTGAAGAAAAAGGATGGATCACTTCGGATGTGTATCGATTACAGGCAGCTCAACAAAAGGACAATTAAGAACAGGTACCCTATTCCACGCATTGATGCGCTGATTGATGAGTTGCACGGAGCTGTCTTCTTTACGAAGATTGATTTGAGATCAGGGTACCATCAGATCGGATAGGGGAAGCGGGATATTGAAAACCGCTTTTAAGAATTGTCATTGCGGTCGCACGGGTTTACCCAGTTGTAACTGCCCTTCGGGTTAACCAATGCTGCCACCTTTTCGAGGCGACTATGAGCGAGGTTTCCGATTGCTTTCGATTGAGAGATTTGTGTTAGTCTTCTTCGGCGACATTTTGGTTTTATAGCGGTCGGGATGAGCATCACGGCTCACTTAGGTCACGGTCTTGGGTATCATGAATAGTCTTTCTATGCTAAGGAATCAAGTCTTGGCTTTCAGTATGGGAGAGTTGTTATGTCGGGGCATCTCGGTGCAAGGGGTGATATGGACCACGAAGGTCAGAGCTATGGATTGGTGGCGATTGCACAGGAACCTACAGCATTTCGGAGGTTCTGGTGGGTTGTGTGCATTTTATAGGAGATTTGTTAGTGGGTTCTCCATCACCTTGGCACCTGCGGTTGACAAAGAAGGGGGCTTTTACTTGGTCACCACAGGCGCAGGAGTGCTTTGACAGGTTCAAGGTGATCATGACTTCATGTCCGGTGCTAGCATTGCCTGACTTTACGAAATCATTCGATTTATTCTGTGATGCTTCAGGAGAGGGCATTGGTGCCGTTTTGATGCAGGAGCGACATCCTATTGCATTCGAGAGCAGGAAGCTCAGGGGTCCTGAGAGATTCTATAGTATTTACGACAAGGAGATGTTAGCCATTATGCATGCATTGGCTAAGTTCAGGCAGTACCTGGTAGGCAGCAAATTCAGTGTTCGCACAGATCATAACAGCCTGAAACACTTCCTTGGACAGCGAGACCTGAATGAGAGGCAGCAAAAATGGGTCAGTAAACTGCAGTCGTATGACTTTGATATCACCTTCATTAAGGGGAAGCAGAATGTCGTAGCTGACGCCTTGTCTCGCAGACCTCAGTTGAATGCTTTGGCACAGATCACAGAGGATTGGAGGCACCGGATTATTGCTGAGTATGCTAAGAACCCATGGGCTTCTAGCATTGTTGACGGGACAAAGCAAGATGACAGGTATACTATTGTAGATGACTTGATCATTTACAAGGGGCGGATTCCTTTTGTTCCTGACTCTGAGGTGCGGATTACAGTTTTGAGAGCCTTTCATGACCTTCCTATGGCGGGCCATCCCGGATACTATAAGACATATAAAATGGTTCGGGAACGGTTTACTTGGAAAGGGCTGAAAACTGATGTATTACAGTATGTCCGTGAGTGTTTTGTTTGCCAGCAGAACAAGCAGGAGCACACTTATCCTGCTGGATTGCTCCAGTCACTTCCGATACCTGACAGGAAGTGGGAGTGTCTATCGATGGACTTTATCACGGGTTTGCCGAAAGCCCAGGGTAAAGATTGCATCTACGTAGTGGTTGATCGGTTGACTAAATACGCACACTTTTTCCCGATTACTACTACTTTCACAGCATCGCAGACTGCAGAGTTATTTTTCAGAGAGGTATTCCGGCTGCATGGGTTGCCTCGGACGATAGTTAGCGATAGAGACAGTCGGTTCATGAGCAACTTTTGGTAGGAGTTGTTCAGGCTTTGTGGAACCGAATTGACACCGAGTACCAGCTACCATCCGCAGACAGATGGGCAGACAGAGATTGTCAATAAGTGGGTGGAAGGTTATTTGCGTAATTATATAGCTGGTCAGCAGAGAGCTTGGGTGAGATGGATTTATTTATGCGAGTATTGTTATAACTCGACTCACCATATGACGATACAGATGACACCCTTTCTGGCTTTGTATGGGTATGAGGCGCCCAACCTTCTGGATTTGATATTGAGCAATAGAAGAGTGCCGAGTGCAGGGGATATGATGCAAAGTCAGCAGGACATTTTGAGGTCTCTCCGAGACAATATCCAGCGGGCACAGAATCAGCAGAAGCAGTATGCTGATCAGAAGAGGGTTGAGCGTACTTTTGAGGTGGGTGATATGGTGTACCTCATGTTGCAGCCGTATCGTCAGTCTACTCTGCGGAAGAGTGGAGCAGAGAAACTAAAGCCTCGCTACTATGGTCCATTTCGTGTTGTATCAGTATGTGATGTAAGGTCCTGTGTATTTCACGTTCTACTTTGAAAAGCGTTGGGTCAGCATGTGATACCTCTCCGGTTTTGCCACCCCTTGATGATGAAGGAAGCGATGCTAGTGCACGAGGCCATCCTCGGATAGGAGAGAGACACCTTGGAGGCGTGTGATGGGGAATATCTGGTCAAGTGGAGATTTTCGATTGAGGGATGCTACATGGGGAGTCAGGAGGAGATACGACTGTCGGAGTTGAAAGTTGGCGAGGGACAAGCAATGATTCGGGGAGAAATTTGTGATGTCCCCATCCTAGTAGTAGCATTTGGTAGCGAGTTAGCCTATTATTTGCGATCCTACGTGGGCATGAGGGTATTGCAAAGGATGTCTGAGGCGATTACTCGATGTTTAGTAGCTCGATATTCTGCGGATTGTTTCAGGTTGGGCCTTCGCAGTATCTTCCAGAGTGCATTTTCAGGAAACTTTCTATTTTTAGAAAGTTGGGTCAGGCGGAAGCTGCTATTTTGGGCAGGGCACCTGGTTCAACTATTCAGCTCAGAGTCGACCCAGATATTCAGTTTGGTGTTCAGACGGAGAAATAAGGAGTATTTAATGATTTATTAAATATTTAATATTTTGACTTTATATTAAAGTCACTTTATTAATATATTTAAATATTAATGATTAAATGATATATTATAAAGTATTTTAATACTTTATAATAAAGTGATTAATTTTGACATAATGAATAAATATTATTCATTAAATAAGGCGTCATTTAATTATTATTATTTCTCCTAAGTTAAAAGGAAATGAAATAATCATTTTATTAAAATGATTATTAAAAGGAAGATTAGATTAGAATTTCTCAAAGGCAATATATATTCACTCAAGACAAAATCGAACCATGATGTGATTGCTATTCAACTTTTGTCTTTTGCTCTGAGCATTGGAGTTTGCAAACCCTAGGGTTTCTGGCAGACAAACGTTTCTGGAGAACGATAACTCTTCAGGAATTAGGCAGACTGAGACTGTGAAATACCAGTTTAAGCTTGCACTTGGTGATTTCACACAGAGATCACAGATTGGGCTTATTCATTTATCCAGGCAGAGATTTACAGAGTTTATTCATCCAGCAGTAGAGGCGACTTTATCAGGGGTCTTTATTCTGAGATCTGGCATTCTTTATTGAGTCCGTACTATATTTATTATTGCTACAGCAGGCCGTACTTTTCTGTACCTTCAAGGCCGTACCACCTTCTCAGGAAGAAACGCATTCAAACTACAGTCTTTTACAGAGGGTTTCACAGCGCCTTGGTCATCTGGAGCTTTTGCAACATTTTTTTCAGTGGTCAGAGAATCATTCAATCATTCAGCCGTACTATTTCATTATTGTTGTTGGCACCTGTAAGAAGAAAATCAGGTTCCTTTAAAATAAATTTGCATTCCATTCATATATTGTTATTTGCCTTTGTAAACACTCTGGAAGTGAAATAAATTGATGCGCCTATCCTTTCTGGGCATTCTCAAAGCTTATTTAGAGTTTATTTATTTATTTGGAATTTTTTAGCAATTTCTTAGAAAATCGCAGCTTTCATTATTTGTCTGAAAACCTCAAAAAAAATTACAAAAACACAAAACTTGGAAAAACATCAGTTACAGTTAGGGTTTCGAGGTTGAGAGCCACCAGGGTTCTTACAGACTTGCTGCTTGAGTTTGGATGGCTAGGCTTGCTTATTCATTAGCAAGTGGTTTGACGAGTTTCTGATGAGTATTTGGAGAGTTATGAGCATTTGAGGGGGTGCTGATTGAGGTTTCCAGTTCATTGTCCAAGTATATCAAACTGCTGTTACAGTCATATCAGACCTGATACAATCATGTTCTCTCATGTTTTATGATGCCTAATCGTTGTTATGTTGCAGGGGTTGCTATTTGATTCATTGGGCAATCATATTGTCATGTTTATCTCATGCTATATTGTACTGGACATCATATTGTAACGCTGATATGGTAGTACCATTCAGCTCTTTACTTTCAATTATTTTGGATACTTACCCCACTACATAAGTGGTTGCTCCCACTAAAAAGTGGTTGAGCCTTTTGCTCATTGTACTTCACTCCCGCAGAATAAGTGGTCAAGTTTTCCTTTATTTCATTTCTTGTAGCCTGCTGAAAAGTGGAAGTGGTTGGCTTAGCGGCCAAGTGCTTTACTTTCCCTATTGGCTGGCTTGCCGCCAATAGCTTTACTTGTTTACTTTCAAGCATTGTTATTACTACTCACCCACTGAAGAAGTGGGAGCTTAGCCAAGTTCTTAATTGTAAGCCAACCACTATATGCTCCCACCTTGCCCACACTAGGATCTAGGTGATCAAAAAGTGGGAGGTGTTCTTTCAGTTAGCTTTATCACTTTCAGTATTAGTAGAGATCCCCTTACACCGTATGCTCTCACCTTGCCCACTTTGGGATCTAGGTGATCAAAAAGTGAAGGGTTGCTTTCCAATTGTCTATCTTTGCATTTTGGCTAACACTAACGGTGGCACCCTAGACTTCAGAGGCCCAAATTTTAGTTTTGAGATTTGTCACTTCCAAGAAGACTTCTCAGGAATACTGTCAGCTTCACAATGAGCCTACCAACCAGCCTGAAAGATCTATCTAACACCTGATATGGGAGATTGAACGAGAAATGAGGGAGATTGAAAAATGACTAACACTGGAGTGAAAAGTGCGCCTCTTAGCCAAGGGAGCCCATCTTTTTGAGGCACCAAATGGAGGTTTCCGACCAATTGATACCTAGGATGATTGTCTCAAACTTGATTAGGTTTCACAATGCATTCGTCAGTAAGTTAATCCGAGTTGCTGAACTTTCGGAATCAAGAGTCAAACATAAGGTTTAATCATGGTCAAAATCTCAAGAGGAAAAGCAAAAGCGCCCCTGGAGGCCAGAGGCGCCCAAGGTTTTGGAGCCATGAATGCAATCTTTCTGGTGGTCTCAAGTATTCATCCTATTCGTGACGCTGTTAGCTTTTCGTTGCATACCTCAGTCAAGTCAGAGGACAAATCAGCAGCCTGCAACTAAGAGTTAAGTGTCATTTTAGCCAATTTGTAAAATGGCTAAGTTTGGGAACAAAAGCACCCCTGGAGGCTAGGGGCGCCCTTGATTTTAACCCATCAGATGATGAAATTTGGAAAAGTGCTCTCCAAGAGCTCTTGTGCGGAACGGAGCCTACTTGTCAGTTCTGAAGTTTTGTTGAACATTGAAGGACGCAAGATGAGGGGGTCAAATTCACCTTCCAAAATGATGAAAATTTGACTATCTTAAGCCAAAAGCGCCCCTGGAGGCTAGGGGCGCCCTGAATTTTGAAGCTTCAGATCTCAAAATCAAGCTTTGCAGCCTCAAGGAGTTTCTTGTCAGTTTTGGTCCTGCTCTTCAACGAAACTATCAGCCAGTCTTTTGGAGGTGTCAGTCAGTCAGAATCAGTGATCAAACATGGACTCTGGTGAGGTTTGTGAAGTAAAATTTTCAAGAAAATTTCTAACTCTGGAAAAGGACGCCTAGAGTCAAAGTTTGACTTTTTGACAAGTGTATAAGTGCCCATAAAAGGTGGAGACTATGAACTGAGATTAAATATTATTAAATTCTCAGTTAACTGTTTTCAACTGAACTTATTTTTGCTTGCAAAAGGGGCGATTCATTTTTGCATGAATTGTTAACTAAATTTGGTCCAATCAGAAGCCAGCGCCTTACTTAGGGCAAAATTTCTCAAGCAGTTAACTGAGTTAAGTTGGTCCAATTAGAGTTTGCCGTACATTTTGGGGTCCAATCAAGATGGCGCCTAGTTTTAATGCAAATTGGACGATTTGACTTAAATTTGTTTATTTAAGTCATTATTGTTGCCATTATTCTCATCACAGGTGCAAGCAAACACGATTTTCTTGAGCAAATGAAGATCTGAAGGTGCTTTGAGTAATATTTTTCAGTGTTCTTCATGGTGCCAAGTCCAAATTGTTCAAAAGATTAATTTTTCAATACATGCAAACTTCATCGAATCTAGTTCAAGTATAGGCGACTTTTTGAGGCAGAATAAACAAACTTATATCTTCTATCTAAAATTCTTCTATTCTTGTCTTAGGTTTTCTCTCGCATGTCAAAGAAAACGGCAGAATTTTCAGAATTTGATCATCTGGGTTCAAATATTTGAGCGACAGCAGCAAAACCCATGTCTTAGTTTTTTTGAGAAAATTGTCCCGCTGCTTTTATTCTAGAAGCAATGTGCTTTTTTCCAAAGATTCCTTTGCATGTGGGCCAAAAACACATTTTCCAAAATTGAATTGTTTGGGTTGCCTTAGAAATCCATTGCCTACAAAACCCATGTTCCAGATTTTCTCGAGAAAAATTGCCTCGAGAAGCTCTAAAACCCCTACTTTTTCTCGACTGAAAAACCTTTGCATGCCTTGCTAAAACTCATATTTTCAAATTTCTAATGATCTAGGTTTGCTTAGAATTCAATTCTCTACAAAACCCACGTTTCAGAAAATTTCCAAAAAAAAATCCCACAACTGGCTATTTTTAGCCTCATCCAGAGCTTTTTTCAACTTTTTTTGAAAGTTGTCGGAACATGCCCAACTTTCAGTCAAAGATCTAAATTTTTAAAATGCAATTCAACCTCATAGATTACAAGACCAAATCGGTCTTGATGCACGATTTTTTAAAAACCTCGAACACAGACTTGGGTCGTGTCTATCCAGTGATCAATCTGAACACGTTGGAAGGCGTTAGCAACAACACAGTGAAGAATCTTGAGTGTTCTGGGTTGCTGGAAAAAGCGTCTATTCCTATCATGGCTTTCGATCTCAAGTTTGTTCTTGCTTGCATCAAGCACTACGAGTCGTCTACACGACAAATCAGATCAGCTGATGGGAGGACATCCTCTGGCTATGAATCTGTACGGTAACTCTCAGTAGGGTTCTGAGGTCAAGAGGAAGCTAATATTTTCCGACTGTGGATGTTCTATGTCATTTCTAGGATCCTCGATGGTACAAAACACTTTGATTGGGCCATGTTGATCAGCGAGTGCCTTCACCAGCAGATCACTAGATTCCTCAAAATCCACGAGTTTCACATGGTGTCTTACTTGGTCTACTTGATTGTGTTTCAAGGCAATTTTAGACACTTGAAGACCAATGGGACTCTTGATGTTCAACATGTTAACGAATATTACTCTCAATTGGAGTTATCAAGGGTTGGACAGGATTTCAAAGCGGTGAATGATCACTTTTTCATGAAGACAGTCAGAGTTTTCGACAACGAAATGCACATCAAGATTTCACCAGAGGAAAAATCAGCAATGGAGAGTTGGGCGGATTGGTTCATTCAATTCCCCACTTTCACATATATCTGAGTGTATGGTTACACCAGAGAACCTCTGATGCTACCGAGGTACCCGTCAAATCAAGTCCTATTTATGGAATTTCTACAACAAGCTCAACATGTTCACTCTTTTCTTCGCAGTCACCATAAGACAGCAATCACCTTTCCTTTCGGATGGGGTATTTTCACATGCAAGACTATCACAGATTGCAAGTTTATGACGACCAAGCTTGAGAAATTCAACCTCAAGTATCACATGGAGAGACGTTCCTATAATCCTTTGGGTCATTATGCAGCTCAGTTGGAGCAAAGTATTGCACATAAGCCAGCACTTGAGGATTTTTGGGCTAATTGTGAGGATGAATTTGAAGTCCATAGACGTCACTACTGCAGACTTACTATTGCTCAACTTGCTAATTTCCTATCAGAAGATGTTGAGGGTTTGTCAGATGATGATGGAGAGGTACTGCTTAGTTCATTTGTCAAAGATCAAGTTGCTCGCTAGCCACTTCGCCAACCAGATTGGTATGCCAGGGAGAATACTTCCATCAAGGACGTGTCAAAGTTAGTTATCAAAACCAACAGGCAATTCTTGGAGAGTAAGAGAAGGCGCAAAGCAATTCCAATCACAGAGCCGCCAGTAGGGTTTTTGCTCACTACCTTCTACCTCAAGGTCAAGGCGCCGAGTTAAGGTTATCTTGAAGCCGCCTAAAGGTGTTAGAGTCAATGGAAACACAAAGGGGAGAAGTACAGGCAAACGGAAGCAGAAGCAAGTTGAAAGGGTGCCTAAAGTTCTAGTGGAGACAGTCATACAGGCTGAGGCAGATTCATCTCCTGATACACCATTTTCACCACATTCATAGATTCAGAGCCGAAAGCACCAGTTCAGCAAGCCTTGCCACCAATTGATCCACCATAGGTTGATACAGCAGCAGCAGTCTCTCCTCGAGCTGATAACATTGCTAATTCGTTTTGGCTCGAGAGGTCCTTGGGAAGACAGAGGCGAGAGCCTTCATATAAGCTTGATTTGTCTGAGTTTGGTGATCCTTATCAGGGAAGAGCAAACAAGAAAATCAAGAAGCAGGTGCACATTGAGAAGACTCCAGAAGTAGAGATCATTATTGAAGTTGCTACGCTACCAGAGGTAAGAGCCTGGATGAAGTTGAGGTTGGTGATTTCACCTTCATCAAAGCAAATCTTGGCAGGACCACTAGAGAAACATGTTGGCCTCTTCAGGGTTGTCACAAGTTATCTTGAAGAGCGCGTCATGAAGGACAGAGAGGATAAAGCGCTTCTTAAAGCTGAAATCAAGCAACTCCGGCAGTATATTTTTGATCTTGTTCATGGAAACTCGAGCAGAGCACCAGATCTTCTGCATCTTCAAGGGACACCTACTACACAACAGAGGTTGGATCAGTTAGTCAATCGTGGAAAGCTCTTGGACGTCTGGATTGAAGATTTCATTGTTGCAGGGTGTCACCTCCTCACACAATTATATCAGTTGAGGTACGATGCACATAGTCTTCGCCAGGGTATTCAACAGCTTGAGATAGCCATAGCACAGGGTAAAGCAAAGGACAAGATTCTCATATCTCAGTTAGCAATTGCATATGATACCATTGTAGAAGATGAGGATAAAAGGAAAGTTTTCATGTGGAGAGAACAACATCTTTTCAAAGTGGAAACATATGACAGAATCTCTACAAGGTTGGATGCACTCAAAGAACAAGTTACCGGAGCTCTCAAACTCATCAATGAGTTTATCATTCAAATCCCATGCCAGTACATCTTGAGGATGGTACTTACAGTGATCTTGAGGCAGTTTAGGCAAAGTTTGAGCAACTTGTTTGTGACAGTCTAGATGGAGATCCTATGGCGTCCAAGTTGGATCACTTCTCAGTGATGACAACTAGTTTCAAAAAGGCAACTAGAGAGGTTAGAGAATGCATGACGCTGATTGCAAATGGTGAGAGGGAGTTGAACAAGCAGGTTATCATCGTGGATAGCATCAGAGTACCAAAGGAGGAGACAGTTGATCAGTTCCTGGACGAGGTGATAACCTGCGATGGTTTGGAGTAGTCAGTCAGTTGGAACCTACAGTTATTTTCGAGGATTGAGTCAGGAGCAGCAGTTAACTCGACATCAGTCTTGAGTTCTAATTGCTGATTTTATGCATGCACATCTCATCCTTGGAGATATCTTCGCAGAAGTTTAGACTTTCAGTTAGGAGCAGTTAATTGATATTAGTTATCAGTTATCTTTTATTTCAATAAGGACTTGCATGTTGCACATGTCCAATTCAGTTTAGTCTTGTTTCGGTTAACTAATGGTAGTTTTCCAATTAACTCTATAGTTTCCTTTATTTAGATTTAGTAATAAAATCTTGCATGCTTGCAAGACTATAGTTGACTCAAGGTGATTTTAGGGTTCCCTACACCTTTGATGTCTATAAATAAGAGCACTTTGCTCATTTGTAATTAACTTTTGCAAATAGTAATATATGCTGAGCCACCTTGCTTGAAATATTGTTGTTCTGTATCTATTCACGAGCTTTTACTGTGATAATAAATGGCTGCGCCACCTTGCCTGAATGTTATTATTATGGTATTTGCTCATCTTAGTTAAATATAGTGGCTAGTTTGATCGTTTATTGTATGTGTGTCTCGCCAAAGCAGTTTGTTGTCCTAGTTGGCTATTCTATGTTGTGATTAATAGTTGTTCTTTCAATCTACGACTCGGATAGGGGTTCCTCCTCCTTGGAAATTTCGAAAGAAGAATTATCATTTAAGTGTTGTTGCTAATAAGCTTGTTGCATATCTACGCTTCGGATAGGGGTTCCTCCTCCTTGGAAATTTAGTAATTGAGCTTATCGTTTGATGTCGTGCCCAACAAACTTCATATCAGCCTACGCCTCAGATAGGGGTCCCTCCTCCTTGGAAATCCTACTGTAAAGTTTGTCGTATAAAATATTCCTGCTCCTAATTCCTCATGCTCTGTTTTTCTTGAGGGAATAGGATAGATTAAAAGCATTTAGTTTAGTTATAGTTAAGATTTGCAAAACCAGAGAAAACCCTTAGCTGCAACGTTCTTGGTATCCTTAACCTTGTGCCTCTTCCAGCTAAGTCGAAAAAGATAGGATTTAGAATACTTTATTTTTCAATGCATATCAGCACAAGAGGGAGCTTCCCCTCCTAATTTAAAGAGCAGTCATTACGCACTGTGCATAGCTGTCCGTACCAACTCGCACTCCAGAGGTGCTAATTGTTACGCCAACAATTTTCAAGGATGAAGATGGTATAAATATGAGTTGAGTTGTTGAGGGATGATAAGATAGATGGGTGTGATGTGAATGATGTGAACTGCAGAGTTGTGAGGTGCGAATTTGTGCAATGCAATGCGATCTTTCATGTGTTAGATTACTGGATGCAATGAGCAGAAGGTGTCTACAATCTTCAATAAGACTGCGCAGGTGTTGGTGATGTCTACTATGGATTCTTGAATCACAAAAATTCTTCAAACTTGCTGCTCCAACTTTCTCCTCTGGATACTACCTGCAAAAATAATGAAAAATACATTGAAAAGAAGTGTTAAATAGACTTAGGGTTTGATTTAGTTTCGCTTTCTTTTTTTCTTTTTTTTGCTTTTTTTTTCAAAACCCTAAATCTCAGTCCCTTCGAATTTGGACGCCATCCTTCTCTTGCAAATTTTGAAATTTTGAAAATTCTTGAAAATACTCTAAGGCATGAAACTTTGGGCGCCTTTCTCCAAGAGGGGCGCCTATTTCCACCAGTGTTAGTCAAAATTTTAACTTTTTCAACTTTCCTTCACTTTGACATGTTACTTCGCCTCTGATTTCTCGTTGACAGATTAACCCGATAAGCGAGCTGAGTGGTTCACGGCGGAGCCTGACTGAAACTGAGAAGGATGTTCTGGAGGCACCTCCGGCTAGAAACTTGATTTTGACCTTCGAATCCATGGGAGGCTTTTCTTTCTAGGGGCGCTCAACTTCTTCAGTGTAAGCCATTTTTCTGATTTCCAAGTTCTTCCTTCTCCCTTTGATTTTCTGATGAATCCTTGATTCCGGGAGCAACGCTGATCCGACCGACTGTCTGAATATTTCGTTGGATAGCCAGACTGATTTTGGTGAGGCACTCTTTGGATGCTACTTCTGCAAATTCCATCATTTGAAGGCCTTAAAGTTTGGGCGCCCTTCTTCAACTGGGGCGCCCACTTCTACCAGACTTTGAAAAAATTTCAATTTATTCACGTCTTTCACTTCTATGGGCAATCTTGTTGAATTTTGAGCTCCGAGCGTCGGATTGATGAAAGTTTGGACTCGTTGCGAAGCTGAGAGGATTTTAGGAGGGGTCTTCTAGAAACACTTTTGTCAAAAAGTAGCTTTTAGATCCTCAAAAGCTTGGGCGCCCCTAGCAAGCTGGGGCGCCCAGTTTCACCAGAGTTAGTTTATTTTTTTGCATTTTTCACCTTTGCTTTCGGATTTCTCTTTTCAACTCTCATCGGACCTGCTGTTCAGCTCTTTGAATCTGATGACTGCGAGCTCCGTTTGTCATGCTGGATAGCTCGCTGGAAAGCCTGTTGCATTCTAAAGACATCTCGTTATAACTTTGACTGCAAACTTATCTGTTTGAACCCTTGAAAAGTTGTGCGCCTTTCTTCTCCTAGGGCGCCCAGTTTCTCCAGACTTGGAAAAAATTTCAATTTAATCTTCTTCTTCGAGTTTCGGATCTTCATTCTATACCTTCTACTTTGACTCGAATTTGTCGGAGACTGGATTGTCGGATGCTCTGACGGGGATATCCATTGCAAAGCTGACTGAATACTGAGCAACTTCCATTGGAGGTCCTAACCCTAATTCACTCATCTGATGCCCTAAAAAGGTGGGCGCCTTTCTTTAATAGGGGCGCCCAAACTCAGCAGTGTTAGAAAATTTTCATGACTTTTCAACTTTCTTTCTCGTTCTTCGTGCATGTTCATCGTTTCACCTTCTGCTGGAAGTTTAAGGGCTGAAATTGATGCCTGGCAGTCGGATGACCTCCATTGATGACCTCGGAGCTCCAGATATGCTTCTGAAAAAGCAGAATAGACCTAGTAGGGCGAAACTGATTATTTTAAGATTCTGATTGCACCAGTCTAATATGGACGTATTTTGAGCCAATCAAAATCAGTTCGGACCCTGTCGGACCAACTTTCTATTTTTAGAAAATTTTGCCAGTATTCATTTCGAAAGAAACCCAGAAAACGTTACTATTTTGAGAAAATTTCTAAAAATAGCAGTTTTCCTAAAATTTAGGGATGAAAAACTGAGATCTAGGTTTTGTAGATTAAGCTGCTCTTAGCAGACCCAGATCGTCAGAAATTGAAAATTTTGCGTTTTTAACCCCCATGCAAGACATGCACACCCAAATTTTGACCTTTTTGACTGATTTGACAAGACTTTTACTCATTTCTTCAAAATGTCTAAGTGTAACAAAAATTTTAATTTTGGGGTACAACAAACCGAGAGGCAAAAAACAGAGAATTGAGACTGGTGAGGAACCTAAAACAAAGGAGAGAAAATTAAACCAGGACCTCATTGACCAATTGCCTGGTTCAGGACCCAAGGCCAAAAGGTCCGCACAATTAAGGGCTGATGTCGAGAGGTTAGAGGATAAATGTGCACATGTGAGTGATGTATGGACCCCTATTAGGGGATATGAGCTTTTTATTTTCCATTATGGTCGGAGAAAGAGGTTCAAACCTGTATGCAACCCATGGAATTTCAATTTAGGAAAGCTTGTCGTTCCTAATGTATTTGTGAATATTGACCTTTTAAAACTCTTGGCAAAGAAATACAATCCTAATTTGAAAGCCGTATGCAACCTGCAAGGAAAGCCCTTTATACACTTGTCAAAAGATGCTCTTTGTGAAGTGTTCAACCTAGATTGTACCTGTGATGAGCCCATAATACATGAGGAGTTAGAGAAAGAATACGAGAGAATGGACACTACTTATAAGGGTTGGAGGTTGCCACTGCATAGACCCAGAAATGATGGGAATATGGTACTACTTGAGGATGGAGATGGACGCCCTTTCCATATTGATTTATTTGAGCCATACATGAAATATACCTACTTCTTAGTAGGGCAAGTATTGGGAACCGAGGTCCCTAACTTCATGTCTATAGGGGCGATGGTAATTGCTGCAGATGTACAATGTCACAATCCAAGGCCTTTTGATCGTGCCTTATATATTTGCAAGGAAATCGATTCAGCACTGATGGTCATCAAGAACGGTGCCCCTATAATGCATTTCAAACATTACTCCCTTTTCATAGCATTGTACTTTGGGCAGGAGTTCGGGTTGTGGCCTGAAGAGCTAAGAATAACACAGTTGGACAAAGAAGGGCAACCATTGCCAATACAGTTGTGGACTCCTATTTGGGCTAGTAGATTTGTTAACTCAAATTATGTTCATTTTGAGGAGTATTTTGTTAAAACATGTACAGATTTTTCAAACACCCATGTGATTACTCACTGTCTGATGAAATTAAAAGATTTCTAAGGCCGAAGGATTTTAATGGACCACCAACCGTAGGTCACAATTGGGGTGACTGGTACTATTATGCTAACTCTACCATGATCAGGATATATGGCTTTGAAGATACACCTTTCATTTTGCCAAAGACTGTGCCAAACAGAACTGCATACCTTGAGATTGTCAGGCAATTGGACTATTCCAATGTAATGAACCTAAGTGCATATGAAAAACAATCATTCATGCCAAGTACATTATGTTTTGGTGATTTCACTGTGGTATCAAAGGAGGGTTATGATCTCATACTAAACAAATTGTCACATTACAATTTGATAAAGGCAGCTCCAAGAAAAGGATTCGACCCTAAGGGTTTCATTGATTTTGCCAGGAAGAATTTAGGAGGATATGAGCATATACCATTTCCACATGATGATGTCATTAGGAATATGGAAGAAACAGAAGTTGAATTGGCAATTGATGAGTACAATAGGAAGATTGAGCAAAGGATGAGGGAAATCCAAGAAGTGGAAATGTTGTCCTCTGGTAGTGAGGAATCTGATGAAGAAAATGAATCACAGGGCTCATCTGATAAAATCCCCAAGTTGAGAGTTGAAGGATATCAACCTCCAAGCAGAGAGCAGGATGTTGAAGAATCACCAGACATGGATACTAGGCAATTAGCTTACAGATCTTTTGTTTCAAATGATCAGTTCATTAAGTCCCCTAAGTTCAAATCTTTTATGTTTAAGCATAAAGGAAAAGCATTAAGAGAATCAATTCAAGATATCACACCTAATAATGAGAGCCAATTGTTGAATACATTGAAGATTGATGTGGACAATGAGCTGAGGCACGACTCCAGAAAAAGGAAGAATACTAAAAGAGGCTGGTGTGATGATCTTTCCCGGTCTGGATTTAAATTCAGCTTTAATTTTTGACATTTTTTTGCATAACAGTGAGGCCAAACACAAGCTTACCCCAGAAGGAGCGACAGAGGTGTATGTTGGGTCAAGATATAACCCTGATGAAAATTCTTTAATGATTTGGGCATTATACCCTCCACACAAGAAGTTCGTAGTCATTGATACAGAAAAGGAATTTGGACATGTAATGACACCTAAGTTACTGATTCGCCAATATTAGACCTCGGATACGATACGATATGATTCGGATTCAGGATTTGGATTCGATACGGCTCAAATTCGGCCAGGATTCGAAAAAAACACTGTGGATACGTTTCAGATTCGTGGGTTGACTGCGGATTTGGCCAGGATACGGCGCGACGAATCCAAGGAGAATCCGCGACGTATTTTGACGTCAAAACGCCCAATCCGCATAAAAACGTGTTTTTTTTTATCATTTTTTATCATTTTTTTGACCAGATGTTGACTTCTAAATATTTTAATATTCATTGCAACCCTAATTTCGACCTCCAAACACACTAAATAGGTAAAAACAATCTCATTTAACAATTTGTGAATGAAAAACGAGTTTTTTTGCCTCCATTGCTGAACTTGCTCTCTTGCTTGCACAAGCTCGAATAGACTTGAACGCTGATCGTTAGTTGTTCAAAGTTGATTGTTGTGCTATTCCTAAGCACTTGCAAGTGTTTGCCAAGATTCAAGAAGATTGTAGAGCAAGATTTGTTCAAAAGAGGTAGGTTTCTTTGAAGTTTTTTTATTTTTTTCTTACATTTTTTTTAAGTTTAACAAATGAACTATTTTGTTTTGTTTTTATTGTTTTACTTTTGTTGATTGTTCTCATTCTTTTAAGTTTTTTAGTTTCAAATTTCAATACCAAAATTATTTCAATCTGTTGTGCCTTGGCCCTTAGGTATTACAATGGCATCTGCTTCTAACTCAGGCCAATCTCGTTTCAAAATAAATGCAACCTCTCCCCTTTGGAAATATGTAGAAATGGTTCAACAATGTCCAGGTGGTGGAGTATTTATTTGGATTTGTGGTCATTGCAAAATTCAATACACGAGCTCATACAGTCGAGTGAAAGCCCACTTGTGTAGGATCCCTGATATTGGCATCAAACCTTGTCCGGACCTCCAGAAGGTGATGGCAAAGGCCTTGCAGATGACATAGTGTTGAAATATATTGCTGAGCAAGAAAAAGCAGATCAAAAAGCTGTTAGTCTTAAAAAAAGCCATCCTTTGAGGAAAGGATCTCAATCCATGAAACCCCCTACACCACCTACTTATATTCCACCTACAGAAAGCCATCCATTTATGAACATCCCTCAAGAGCAAACCGTGCCCTCATCAAATAAAAGATCTAAGGGACCGTTGGAAGTTTCATTTCAGAATGAGGCAAGAGAGATTGCTGATCAAGACATAGCAAGATGTGTCTATGCCAATGGATTGGCATTCAACGTTGTTCGTTCACCATATTGGCAAAAAATGGTGAAATCTATTAATGAGGCTCCAAAGGGGTATAAGGGCCCAAGTTTTGAGAAGGTGCGTTGCACCTTATTGGAGAAAGAGGTGAAACATGTAGCAGACTCTTTGAAGCCCATAAGGGATTCATGGATTGAAACAGGGGTGACCATCATTTCTGATGGATGGAAAGATGCAAAAAATCGCCCATTGATCAATGTTATTGCCATGTCCCCTAAAGGGGCAATGTTTTTGAGAGCAGTGGATTGTGAGGGACAAGTGAAAGATGGTCCATTTATTGCTAACATCCTTTGCCAAGCCATTGAAGAAGTGGGCCATCAAAATGTTGTGCAAGTTGTAACCGACAATGCCAAAAATTGTAGGGCTGCTGGGTTATTGATTGAGGAGAAGTATCCACACATTTTTTGGACACCTTGTGCTGTCCACTCCCTCAATCTAATGCTACAAAAAATTGGATCCAAAATTGAGTGGATCAAACAGGTGTATGCTGAGGGCGAAGACATCCAGATGTTTGTCACCAACCACCATATGACACAAGGAATATTTAGACAATTCTCAAAATTGGAATTGTTGAAGGTAAGTTAATTCTCAATATTCTTAAATTTTTAGTTTTCTTTTAATTTTAAATTTTGATTTTGTAAATTTAAATTACATTTTAATTTTTATTTTGATTTCCAAACAGGTTGCAGAGACCCGTTTTGCCTCCAACACAATTGTGTTGAGACGACTTATAAAGGTTCGTGAGGCACTTTGTGCCATGGTAATCAGCCCTAATTGGGCCATATGGAAGCAATCTAGCAGTGAAAGGGCAAATAGGATCAGGCAAAGGATACTAGATGATTGTTGGTGGGATCGTGTTGAGTACCTGGTCAGTTTCACTGAGCCTATACTGAGCATGATCCGTTACACAGACATGGATAGACCTTGTTTGGGAGAAGTATATGATGGTATCGACTCAATGATTGAGAAGATGAAAACCATCATCAATGCAAAAGAGGAAGATCCTGATGAAAGTTCTTCAAAGAGCTACAGGAAATTATGGTTGATAGATGGAACAAAATGACCACTCCATTGCATCTTCTTGCTTTTGCATTGAGTCCCAAATATTATAGTCCTGAGCTTCTTTCTGTTACATCAAGAGTTGCTCCATATAGGGATGTTGAAGTGGCTCAAGGGTACAAGGCAGCAATTCGGAGACTCTTCACTGATCGTGACCAACGTGATCGAGTGAGGGCTGAGTTCATGGCTTTTGCATGCTCCGGTAGTGTTGCTCAGAATCTTGATGCTCTTCGAGACAAGTACAGGGTAGATGGTCATAGTTGGTGGTACTTCCATGGGCAAGAATACATGCACCTCCAACCAATTGCAATAAAAATCTTATCCCAAGTAAGTTTTATATTTTGTAATTTTAATTTTAATTTATAATTTTATATTAATTAATAATTTTGTTTAGTTAAATTTTGTAACTCTTAACTATTTAATTTGGTCTTGACTCTTAATAGGTTGCTAGTTCATCTTCTTCAGAGTGGAATTGGAGCACATACTCCTTCATCCACTCAATAAAACGCAATAGGCTGCATTCAAAAAAGGCAGAGGACTTGGTGTATGTGCATTCAAACTTGCGCCTCCTTGCACACAAGCAAAGTTCCTACAAAGAAGGAGACACAAGGAGGTGGGATATTGAGCCAGAGCAGCTTGACTTGGATGCTTCCACAAGTCACTTAGCTGCACTTGATATTGATGATGAGTATGAGCCTGAAGCAGCTACTGATCGTGAGAGTGGTAGTGTCAGTGCTACTGCTACTCCTAGTGGCAGTGCTTGTGCGAGTGCCACGAATGCTATTTGTCGTTCTACGCAAAACGTAGCATCTAATAATGCTAGTTTGTTTGATAATGATGACCCATATGATTCAAATTGATCAATGATCAATAATGGCTGATTGTAAACGTTTGACATTTTATGTTTGAACTTTAATTTATAATTTTATATCATGACATTCGAGTAATCACTAATATTTTAATATTTGACTTAGTGACTATGAAAGTGGTGATGTATTTTTGCTATGTTATTAGACTATTAATATGGTGGAGTATTCTGAACTTAATTACTGCTGCAAATATGTATATATTTCTGATTTTTATATGTTTTTTGTATTGCCGTACCCAAGCCGTACCCAACCCCAAAAAAAATTTTTTGCCGAATCCCGTACCGGATTCTCGTACCCGTACCCGAATCCAAAAACGAATCGGTAACTTAGAATGACACTAAAAGTGGGTGAGGTTGATCTTGTGGTTACAGCTGACATTGGCATCAATGTGGCCAAGTTGAATAAAGCACAAATCCAGATGTTAATAAAAGAAAGGGACATGTACAAGCTCCGTAATGGAAAAATGCTCAAGGAAAATGATTTTTTGAGAGACACTGTCAAGAACACATTGGAAGGATCCACTAAGTTGCTAACTCAGGGAGAAAGCTCTCACTCAAAAAGACAAACATGAGCAGTTGCAAATGGATGACCAACAAGTACACATCCAAGTGATCAAGGCAAAGTATGACACACTTTCTGCAGTTCTCCAGAAAAGACATACTAATCTAATGGTGTGGATGGATAGGTTTTGGACAACTTATTCAAAGAATTACTCTGTTATTCAAGAGCATAAAAAAATAAGTGACAGGTTGCAAGAAAAATTTCAAGAAATACAAGAGGGAAGTACTTCACATGTTGAAGCCTTCACAACCGCTGAGGACTTGATAGGAAAGCATAAAGATTATCATGAAGAATTACAAGCGGATGCCAAAGGATTCATTGATGCTTCGAGGGATGGAGTACTTGCATTATTCAATGATCATGGAGAATTGAAAAATCAGAATGAGTGGATAAAGGAGTGCAAGTTAATACTGCAGGAAGCCATGAACGCAGCCAAAGATGAAGTATCAGCATTGGGAGAATCATGTGAACATTTGGAAAAGATGATTATCAAAGAAATTGCAGCTAGGAACGATATAGATGATGCTAATACACATTCAAGACAAGATTATCTGGAATCCTGGATCATTTGACAGGAATCCATTTATGGCTAACTAGAGCCTAATTAATCATGTTTAATTGTTGCTCAATTTCAAAAGACACTATTGAAGAGGTGTACCCTCTTCAGAATATTGCTATATAGGATAGACATTTGATAGTTGAAAAACATAAACGAATAGAGAGGAAGTAGGAGATGTAGTAGAAGCATTTTCAGAATGTTAGTTATATAAGTTATACTGAAGTGCAGAGCCTGAAGTGCAGGGAATTATCAGCCACATAGGTTACTTTGTTCATTGGTTCAAAAACATTACAAGTCTAAACATAGAGCCTGGCATCCTCTTAGGATTTGTAGTTTGCATTTTTGAGATTCAACATGCCTGAGACTATTTGAGGACAGCGAACTTACTTCACAAAGTGTGGTCATGAATTGCACCCTCAATCTCTAAATTCGCACTAACTGTGACTAAGAATGCTGCACCCAAGAATCTCCAAAATCGTCGTCCTAGAAATCGCGCCAAGAGTACAAGAAGAGCCACAATTTTCTTGAAGACGTCCCACAAGTAAAAAGTCGATTTGCAATGTGACTAAGAATTATCTCCAAAATGCCAAGATCGAATTTCTCCAAAACTGAAAATGAATTCCAAAGTCTGCAGTTGAATCCTTCCAAAATCGATTTTTTTTTCTTCACCAAAATTTGGTCATAGACCATTAAATTTTGCCCAAATGGAAGACTGAATTATCTCACTCTCAAATTTCCAGCTAGGGTTGATGTTTCGCAACAGAACCTGGTATCCTAGAGTCTTCAAACCCTCGAACAATGCAAGCAATCAAGCTCTTCACCACACAAGTATGAAAATTGAATAACTCAAGACATGATGAAATGGTTTGCAATCAGCTCCTTAAAAAATTCTCAATCACCTCCAAGAAACTTCTAGAAAATAATATTATTTTATTCCTCAAGTAACTTTATGATATAATATTTTATTTAGTCACTTTATTAAATTAATTAAATATAAAGCTATCTTATGATGTTAATTTATTGAGATAACTTTACAAATAATTAATTTAATAATTATTCCCTTATTTCTTGTGTTTAGCCTTCGAGAACAAATAAAGGCTAAACAATCTCCAGAGTAGCTACTGCGAAGGGGACATTACAATCCTCCCTTCCCGAAATTGCTTTTCCCCAAGCAATTGCAAACTAGGATGCTACAAAATCTGCTCTCCTTCCCACGTGGCATCCTCTCCTGGCAAGTCTCTCCATCTCACCAAATACTCCTTCACCACCTTGTTCCTCAATCTCTTCTCCCAAGTATAAATTATCTTCTCAGGAATTAGGACCAAATGTCCCTCCTCATCCAACAGTGGCAGCTCCGATGAAGAAGTAACCTGTAGTCCAAGTGCCTTCTTGAGGCATGAAACATGAAATACATTATGAATCTAGCTGCTCTCTAGGAGCTCCAACTCATATTCTACCTCTCCAACACACCTGATAATCCTGTATACTCCATAAAACCTAGGCTTGAGCTTATCCGCTAGACTCTTCTTCAAAGAAGACTGTCTATAGGGTTGCAAACGAAGGTAGACCAAATCACCAACCTCAAAACTGCGCTCAACCCTATGTCTATCAACATAAGTCTTTTGTTGATTCTATGCCACCTGCAAATTATCCTTGAGTGCTCTCAGGATGTCCTAGCTCTCCTGAATCCAATCATTAGCCTTAGGAGCTCTACTCTCCCCAAAAGCCAAGTCCATGAATGATGGTGCATCATATCCATAAAGTTCCTGGAAAGGAGACATCCCAATAGACATATGATAACTGGTATTATAACAATACTCTCCCAAGTGCAACCACTTAATCCATGCTCTTTGTTGTCCCAAGATGTAGTTGTGCAAGTACCCCTCAATCCATTTATACACAATCTCTGTCTGCCCATCTGTCTAAGGATGGTATCCTGCTCGAAGTCAACTCAGTAGCTGCTAACCTGAATAGCTCCTGCCAGAAAGCAAGAATCTGCTGTCCCTGTCACTGACTATATACCTCGGTAGTGCATGTAACCTGAAAATCTCTCTGAAAAACAACTTAGCTACCTGTGGTGCCCTGTACTCTGTAGGTATAGTAAAGAAGTAGGCATACTTCGTCAATCAATCCACCACCACATAAATGCAATGTCTCCCATGTATCTTGGGTAGACCTGTGATGAAATCCATGGAAATGCTCTCCCACTTTTGCTCTGGAATGGGCAATGGCTACAATAGACCAGCAAGATGTGAATGCTCTAACTTGTTATGCTGACAAGTCACACACTCCCTGACGTGTCTCAAAACATCCTCCTTGAGGCCCTTCCAAGAGAACCTCTCTCTGACCTGTCTGTATGTCTTAAAGTAGCCCTAATGGCCTGCTAGAGGAGTGTCATGTGAAGCCTACAATATCTTCTCCTTTAGTCTAGACTCTGCCACCAAGTAGATCCTATCCTTGTAGAAGATCACATCATCCACAACCCGGTATCTGTCATCCTGAACTCGCCCATCCACCACCTCGCATGCAAATTTATTCTTGGAGTACTCAACCAACAAGAGAGGCTTCCAATCAGCTGAAATCTCTAAAAGTGAACAAGCGGCAGGCTTCCTAGAAAGGACATTAGCAACAACATTCTTCTTCCCTTTCACATACTCTATATCAAAATCATAGGCTTGTATCTTACTGACCCATTTTTGTTGCCTCTCGTTCAAATCTTTCTGCTCCAAGAAATACCTAAGACTATTGCGGTCGGTTCTCACCACAAACTTTCCTCCAACCAAGTATTGTCTAAACTTTGCCAAAGCATGCATTATGGCGACCATCTCCTTATCATATATGGAGTAAAGTTTCTCAGGTTCCCTCAACTTGCGGCTCTCAAAAGCAATGGGGTGTCAATTCTACATCAAGACCGCTCCTATGCCTTCACCTGATGCATCACACTCAAGTACAAAAGGTTGGGTGAAGTCTGGAAGAGCTAAGACTAGGCAACTACTCATCACCTCGTTGAGCTTGTCAAAAGCTCGTTGTGCCTCATCTGACCAACTCAATGCACCCTTCTTAGTGAGATCTGTCAAAGGTGCTCCCAACTGTGAAAATCCCCTCACAAAGCGTTTGTAATAGCTGCACAACCCAAAGAATCCTCGCAGCTCTGTAAGTGTCCTGGATGCTGGCCTGTAGAAACCCTAGTTTCCCCTATTCTCCGTATCTAACAGTTTTTCTGATCTTTTTGAAGGATTTTGGTTTTTTTGCTTGTTTTTTGTGTTTTTGAGCAATAAATGAAGATTGCGATTTTTGCAAGTAATTGGAAATAAATTCAAATTAAATAAATCTATTCTGACAACAGTAGTATTTGTTGCCAATACGAATACCAGTCTATTATTTGTCCTTCTCGAATGATTACAAAAATTGTTCTACAGACATGCAATATAAAATAATGATTTTTATTATAAAAACCTGGTATTTTTGCAGCAGCTGAAAGTACAGATTTGGTACGGCTGCATTAATGAACTCCTTCTCCTCCTGTCTGGTAATCTCCAATATCTTCTGGAACCCCAGCGCCCTTAATGATGCAATCTGGAAGTCAAATAGAAAGGCGTTTCTCTTGCTTGGAAAAGTACGGCTCTTTCAAATGGTACGGCTTGCTGTACAAAGGTACGGCTGAGCAGTAACAGCATTAAATAAAAGTATGGCCTCCAAAATAAATGCCTAAACCCTCTGGAATGGTGCGCCTTGAAGAATGAATGACTTCTGAAGGAATAAACTCTCTGTAACTCTGTAAATAAACAATCTCTAAAGCTCTGTGATTCCTCCTGAATGAAGAAACCTCTGCTGGCAATAAATCAAGTGTTATTTCACACCCTCTGAATTGCTTCCGATGGAGATGGCTCGTTCCCCAAGGAATTCGAACTTGAAACCCTAAAGTCTCTTGCTCAGATCAAAGTTGATCAATCTCAAAATCAATAATCATCATAATGGCACAATTCCCAAGGCAAATGCACTATATTGCTCAAAAGTGCGATTTCCTCAATAATAGGGTTTTGATTAAAATATTCAACTTTTAATTCTTTTAATATTCCATAGTCTCAGCCAAATTTTATAATAAAATATAATGATCAATTTGGCCCCTTCTGATGATGGCGACCCCTCAAGAAGAATCACTTAAGTTATAATTTAATATTATAACTTTATATTATAATCATCAAATAATTAATATTTAATTAATACAATTAAATATTAATATCTCCCTCGTTATTCACCCGATGACTGATCCGTCTGAAGCTGACGAACACTGAAGTGATTCTGAACACTGCCAAAGCCATACTGCTAAAAATAGCAGGGGTCCCACGCTGCCTACCAGGAACTGCTAAAAATAGCAACTTCTGCAAGAAGTCTCCGATCGAGCCCAAACGAAAGCCTACTGATCAAACTCCGCCAACTGAAGCTGAGCCAAGCTCCAAAATGACCCTCTATCCAGTCCATTAGCCTACGAGGGTCGTATGATAGGCCAATCCTGTGCTCGAGAGATGTCACTGAGAAGGGGACATGACATGGCCAATCGAGTATTGCCTGAATTTTCTCTTGGTGAACCTATACCCCCTATGCACTGATCACATGCCCCAAGTATAAGATCTCTCTACGGCCAAACTCACATTTCGAGGCCTTAGCATATAGTGACTGCTCCTCCATGATAGACAAGACCTCATCAAGCTGCCTCAAGTGATCCTCCCAGGTCCTGCTATATATGAGTAAATCATCAAAGAATACCAAGAGGAATTTACGCAACTGCTTATTGAAGATGTGGTTCATACAGGATTGAAATGTAGCAGGTGTGTTTGTCAAACCAAACGGCATGACCAAGAACTCATAATGCCCATAGTGACATCGAAATGTTGTCTTATGTATATCCTGCTCTCTAACTCTGATCTGATGGTACCCTAAGCGAAGATCAATCTTAGAAAACTATACAGCACCATGTAGCTCATCTAATAGCTCATCAATCTTGGGTATCGAGTACCTGTTCTTGATAGTCTTCTTGTTGAGAGCTCTATAATTGATGCACATCCTCATTGTCCCATCCTTCTTCACCAAGACCACCGAAGAAGCAAAGGGACTAGAGCTTGGTCGTATATGTCCCATCTCAAGCAATTCCTTGATTGTTTTTTCGATCTCATCCTTAAATTTCTTAGGATGACGATAGGGGTTGGTGATGACTGGCTTGGCCCCCTCCTCCAACTTAATGGTGTGCTCGAATCCTCAATCAGGTGGCCTCCCTAGAGGTATCTCTCCAAACACCCTATCATGCTTCCCCAACAACTCCTGAATGTCAATGTGATATGGCTGTCCTAAATTCGGAGACTCCTTAGTCGTGATCAAACACTCTGCTCGCCATGCTACGTCACCATGACGAAAAATTCTCTCCATGCGTTTAACTGACACAACCTTTGGTGCTCTAGTAGCCATACCCCTAAGCACCACTCTTTCGCCATCTACTGCCCTGAACTTAAGCTCCATGGTCTAGAAATTCTGTGAATACTTCCCCAATGAATGCAACCACTGAAAACCAAGGATGGCATTTGTGTCACCCAAATCCACCACATAGAAGCCATTTGTTACTATGTAATTGCCCAATGTGATGGGCAACTACGGAACCCTCCGTGTGCATGACATATTATATCCATCTGCCACAATCACATTAAAACCCTCAAAGTCCTTTGCTGGTAGACCCTGCTTCGCCACTAGGGCTGCATCAATGAAGTTGTGGGTGGCCCCACTATCAATCAACACTGCAATGCATTGACCCTACAAAACTCCTCTAACCTTGAAGGAGTTGAATCTAGGTGTGCCATATAAAGTAGCAATGGTGCTACTCTTGCCCTTCTCCAAGGAATGCTCCTCATCTGAGCTGATGTCATCGCTGTCTTGTGACTGCTCATCATCACTACTTTCACTCTCTGATATGACCTCAATGAAATGAACCTTGCATTTATGTAGGCAACGATGTCCAGGCTCCCAATGTTCCCGACAATGGTAACATATATGTTTTCTCCTGCATTCTCTACGGTTTTCTTCTTCTTGATCATTCCTCTTGTTTCCCTTCTTTTGGATAGGCTTCTTTCCCTTGTTCTTTTGAGAAATGAAGGGCTTAGAAGGGGGTTTACTGTTGGGTGTGGAGTGCTCCATGTCTCTAGCTCGAGTGATCACATCCTGTAAAGTGTCAGACTTGAAAGCCTTAATCCAACCACGAAGTAGCTCAGATAGACTCTCAATGAAAAGCATGACCAATCGCTGCTCCAACCGCTAGAACTCTAAAATATATGCATCCACTAATCCACTCTGCTTAAGTTGTGCTAGCTCTCGAAAATGAAGCTCAGGATCCTTCTGATCAAATCTATCCATTAGCTTTTGTGTAAACTCCGAATAGGAAGTGATGTTGGCATGTCCCAATGTGACAAGCCCGTGATACCACCACTCATATGCTTCACCCTCCAAATGTAGCGTCGCATACTTGATGGCCTCTATCTCCAACATGGGGTTAAGCTTGAAGTAAGTATCCAACTTTTGTACCCATGCTCTGGCTGTGCATTTACTAGACCCATCAAAGGAAGGGATAGAAAGCTTCCAAACCTTACGCTATAGATCTTGGTTTTGTTGTCCTCGATTGTTGTTCCTGGGCATATTTTTGTACTTGATAGTGCAAAAGTCCTGTAATGACATGGCAGCATGAAACTCATCTCCTAATGACTGATAGTCTCTTCGATAGTCTACAAAAACCCTCTCCTTGTGCTTGCTGCTCCTGATTTCCAGCAGCTTGTCCTCCCAAAAATTGAGGCACGAGAGGCCTCGGAGTCACCCTGCTAGCTGTCCTAGCATTACTCTGAGCTATGTTACTTACTTCTGCATTGTTATCATTACCCCTGTTATGTCCATTATGTCCATTGGTCCCATTATTGCCATTTTTGTTTCTATCACCCACATGTTGGTTCAAGAGCTAAGCTATTTGTTGTTGACCTCTAGCAAGGTCATTACGAATCTGTTGAGTACTACCCTATGGTATGTCATGTCTATCACCCATGATCTCCTCCTCGAATGAAGAATCTATATCAAATGGACCCAAACCTCTTCTTTGTTTCCTATATATGTTATACTCTTGATCTTCTGGATTCATACCATAACCTCACAGGCTGGCAAAAAGCTAGCTCCGATACAACTGTATTGTCCCTTTGCCAAATCTGATGTGTATTTTCTGTTTTTGACCCTTGGGAATTTTGTCAAACACTTGTCTTGCAAACTGTAACTGGTTTGATGTTGTCTTGTTTGTTTTTCTTTTTGGTATGATGATAAAATGCATAAAAAGTCTCTAGCTAACTATGCCCAATGACTTCAAGTACAATTAGAATGCAATGCAAGTATTTTTTTAATGATTTTCCAATGATAAGATGACTGAAACTTATACAAACATGCAATTACAACAAATTGGCATTTTTACAAATACTTCATATGCAAACTCCAAGATGAATTGTATTGCCAATAGAAGACTCCAAACTGATTATCAATGTTGCTAATGGTATTACAGCAGATCGCCCTCAAGACAGTGACGATTTTACACTACAAATGCAAATAAAGACAGTGACTCAATAATGCAACTACATAGACTGTTGTAGATGACAGTGATATGATTAGACTCCTACTTGATATTCAAATTGCAATTTATACAAGAGATGAGGAACCTGGATAATGTCTGATGTAGCACTGGCAGTGGAAAAGAGACCAACTCGAATTACTTGAAAATCGAATATCCTGGCTGTTAATGACTGCGCTTGAGACTGTTTGTGGACAGCGAACTTCCTTCACAAAGTGTGGTCATGAATCGCACCCTCAATCTCTAAATTCGCACTGACTATGACTAAGAATGCCGCACCCAAGAATCTCCAAAATCGTCCTCCTAGAAATCGTGCCAAGAGTACAAGAGCCACTATTTTCTTGAAGCCGTCCCAATAGTAAAAAGTCGATTTGCAATGTGACTGAGAATTATCTCCAAAATGCCAAGATCGAATTTCTCCAAAACAGAAAATGAATTCCAAAGTCTGCGATTGAATCCTTCCAAAATCGATTTTCTTTGCTTCACCAAAATATGGTCATAGACCATTAAATTTTGCCCAAATGGAAGACTAAATTATCTCCCTCTCAAATTTCCAGCTAGGGTTGATGTTTCACAACTAAACCTCGTATCCTAAAGTCTTCAAACCCTCGAACAATGCAAGCAATCAAGCTCTTCACCACACAAGTATGAAAATTGAATAACTCAAGACGTGATGAAATGGCTTGCAATCAGCTCCTTAAAAAGAATTGTCAATCACCTCGAAGAAGCTTCTAGAAAAATAATATTATTTTATTCCTCAAGTGACTTTATGATATAATATTTTATTTGGTCACTTTATTAATTAATTAAATATAAAGCTATCTTGCCGATAAAGGCGTGGTTTGGTGGTCAAATCGCTTGGTTGTAGTGACGGCCACCAAGGTTCAAACCCTTGTTGGGCCAAAGTGCTCGCAGGTGCCTTTGTTGGGCCTTCTTGTGGTTTCTTGTACCCGGTTCATAGCTCCAGTCAAAAGCGTTCACCCCTAATAATATGGGTGCATTGCACCTTTTTAAAAAATAAAAAGTAAATATAAAGCTATCTTATTATATTAATTTATTGAGATAACTTTACAAATAATTAATTTAATAATTATTCCCTTATTTCTCCTGTTTAGCCTTTGGGAATAAATAAAGGCTAAATGATCTTCGGGGTGGCTACTTCGAAGGGGACATTATAGGATCTGAATGTTTGTGAGGGTTTTGAAGTTTTAAGGTACAACTGATTCACCTCCCCCCCCCCCTCCTCTCAGTTGTCTTTTGCATTCAACATCTATGATAGTTTTTGAGTTGTTTGTAATGTGGTTGAATTGTTTTGATGACCAAATTACCTAGCATTCATTTTTTATACCCAAATTTTCATGAAATTGATAGACATTAAATCGAACAGTTGGCCGGTTTCCCTTATCAATGAAATACAAAGATATATATATATATATATATATATATATAACAATAGCAAGGTCAATACATACACAAATATTAATATATTCCTGACCTTTTATGTGACCCACAATTGAGTAGAGCTTAAACAAACATTGAAGAGTTGATGCACAGAAGTTTTGATGGTTGTAGAATGTCTTTGAGAGTAGCAAGGGCTTCACAAGAGAAAATCAAATAATCTGCATGAGTCAAATAAGCTCACCATATCTTCTATAAGTTTCCTGACAACTTTTCGAGAACTCAATATGAAATCACTTTATTAATTAAATAAGCTTTATATCCACGAAAAGTGATTTGTTTCATTATTTAATTATACCCAACACATAAAGCCACTTTATTAGCATCCCAACATTTAAATTTTCCCATCCCGGTTCCAATGAGCTATAACACTAAGGTGCTTTTTAAATAAATTAAATAATATTAAGCAACCTTAGTAATATAATTAAAATAAAGCCATTAATGCACCCAAATTGCGGAAACTGTAGAAAAGCATCAAGATCGAAAACTGACTGCACAAGAGTGATACCAATGAGGAATATTGAGAATCAAGCCCAACCGGATGACTTATTATAAATAAACACACTCTCTAAGAATCTTGGAGAACACACCAAAATCTAGAAACAACTTCGGAAAGTCTCATACAGGTCCTCTAGATCTTCTGAGCTCACTGGTATCATCAAATAACTCCTCTAATAAGGCTAACACACACCCAAAAGGTCAGTGCCAACCACAACACAAGAGAACCCAAAAATGGGGACATTACAAATGGTGATCTTTGTTCATTGATGATATTATCTAAGATCTCGATACTCTTTTCAAACTTGAGGCTTATGTTCAAATTAGTCATTGTTTTTTCTAGTTTTTTTCTCAAGGAAACAATTTTGGACTCTTACCTTTCACAATTTTCTTCTTTTTTATAAGGGATGCGATGAAGGAGAACGTTACTGCAGTCCAGGAAGTTGCAGGAAATTTGGTTGGTAATCAAAATGGTGTCAACAAGAAACAAGACAAGTCTGAACCCACTACTGTTGTAAAAATTCAAATCGATCTATCTAAAATTGTGGAACCTAATGCCGAAGTTTTTTTGAAAATGGCAGTTATTGGGCGGTTTCTAGGGAAAAAGTTTTCAAGAAAGGAAATAGGGGCATGGGTGGTAAATAACTGGAAGATTGATCCGATAATCAACTTCATGCCGAAAGGTTTTTTCGTAGCAGTGTTGGAAAATGAAGAATTGCGGGAAAATATTTTGGCAAGTGATATTGGAAGTATGGCAACTCTCATTTATATGTCCAAAGGTGGGTGAAGAATTTTAATCCCTTAAAGTGCAATCCGCTTGACGGACCTACTTGGGTGCGACTGTATAATCTTCCTTATGAATATTGGTCCGACAGATGCTTAACAAAAATTGGCGATGCGTTGGGGCACATGGTAGAAGTTGATCTATGAAATAGTGAGTCGCTGATCTATGCAAGGATTAAGTTGCTCGCAATCAATGATATTCCAACAGAGATTAATCTATCCTACGAAGAAAATAGTTGGGTCCAATCAGTGGAGATTGAAAAGCCCGCCTTCTTCTGTTCTAAATGTCGTAGAAGGAATCACAACTCCAAAGATTGCAGAAGGTTCTCAAGGCGGTCAGGGAAGTCTGGAAAGAAAAACAGGGGATCAAAGGCGATAAAGAAGAAAAAGCGAAGCCCAAAGAAGAACAAGAACTTAACAAAAATGATTGGGCGTTGGTGGTGGCCAACCCAAACGATCCTGTTATAACCGATTCACACATTCCTGAAGAAGGCGAAATAGAGCCTTTGGAGGATCTAAATGCACAAAAACCATTCAATTGTTTCAGTTCGAGGAAGAAACCGACAAGGCAGACCTTGAGTGTGATTCGGTGCATGATGAGGACGATCAAATTGACATCATTGAGGAACGATACATTGTGCAATCAGTCAAGGTGGTGTCTGCAACAAAAGTGGGCAGAAAATCTAACAAACAAAAGTGTGAAGAAGACGCAGCAAAAAGCAATCAGGCTTCAATAAAAGCGTACATGACAAGATCCAAGGGAGGCTGCTCCTCCCTTGGCAAGAGATGAGGATCCTCATTTGGAACGTTAGGGGCTTGAATGCCCCTAACAAAAGACGACTGGTCAAACACCAATTGGAAATTCAAAACTCAGACATAATTCTGCTCCAAGAAATGAAGTTGACAGGGGAAGAAGCAGTGTCCTTTCTCAAATATTGCAAGAAATGGGATGGAAAGTTTGTTGATGCACAGGGTGCGTCAGGTGGTTTGGGCGTTCTCTGGCAACCGAAAAACATCAGGGTGGATCAGCTTCTTTCAAACCACCACTGGATAAAGCTGCAGGTAAAACAACATTCTCCTGATGTTGAATTTGAAATCTACAATGTTTACGGCCCTACAAAAACAGAAGACAAATCCAAGGTATGGTCTGAAATCTCTGCTTCTTTGACTAATGGCAAAACAATCCTTGGAGGGGATTTTAATGCTATTTTAGACCTTAGTGAAAAAAGCGGGGGGATAAGGAAAATAACACAATCACAAAAAGATTTTTGTAATTTCGTAGAAACCAATAAATTGATAGATATACAAACTCCAAATGGGTATTTCACCTGGAATAACAGAAGGAAGGGGTCTACTAACATAGCTGAAAGGTTAGATAGATTCCTAGTCTCTGAGGAATGGCTGCAGGAAGACATACCCCCAAAGGCAACAATAAGGCCAATTGCTATATCAGATCATTTTCCAATCGAACTCAGTTTAAGCACCAACACACTTCTAGGGAAGGGCCAATTCAAATTCGAAAAGATGTGGTTGAGGCATGAAGGCATAAAAGATTTGATGAAATCCTAGTGGCAAGAACCAATGCAAGTGGCTGGTACCAAAATGTTTATCTTTCAGAAAAAACTGTCAAGGATGAAAGAAAGATTAAAAGTTTGGAATAGAAATGTCTTCAAAAATATATTTGAAGAGAAGGAAAGAGTGGAAGCTGAACTGTTGAATTTGGGAGACAAAATCATCAAAGATGGTATGACACTAAAGGAATTTGAAGCAGAAAAGTGTTTGCTTTCAGAATACAATGAAATTTTGGCTCGGGAAGAATGTTACTGGAAGTCCAAATCACGGGAATCTTGGTTAGAGGAAGGTGATTTGAACACTAAATTCTTCCACAATACAACAAAACTCAAAAGAAGCTAGAACAGGATTTTGCAAATCAGGAAACCGGATGGTGTCATGGTGTCAGAGGAAGCCCAAATACAGAATGCAGGCATGGCAGAACATCTCAAACTCAGCATCCTAGAAAATGTTGAAAAGGTGGTGTGAGCAGAGGTCAACGCAATGCTTATTGCTCAGGTTTCTCAGGAAGAAGTCAAAGAAGCTTTGTTTCAAATGAAACCGGAAAAAGCTCCCGGACAAGATGGTTTCAACTCTCTTTTCTATCAGTTTTGTTGGGACTTTATAGGGGCAGAGATAACGGGTGTGGTGGAAGAGGCTAGGCGCAAGACAAACATTCTGAAAGACCTAAATAATACAAATATCGCCCTCATTCCGAAAAAAGAAGGCTGTGAGAGCTTTTTAGATTATCGGCCAATAGCTTTGTGCAATACAATATACAAGGTCATATCAAAGGTGATAGGGAATAGGTTGAAAAAAGTGCTACCACACATACTCTCAAAGGAACAATGCGGCTTCATCCCAAACCGAAGTATTATGGATGGAATAGTCATAGCACTTGAAACCTATGTTACCGAATCGTCCCTGTCAAGGCCACGATTCCGGTCAGAAACGTTTCGGAAACGGAATCGGAAACGAATCGTCATGGAATCGTCCAGGAATCGCGTCGCCACCTGTGGGTACGATTCCAGATTTTTCGAAACGATTCCAAACGTTTTTCATGCTGACGAGGCGTTTTTTGACCGTTTTTCGTTGACGCGTGACTTTTTTTTCTCGATTTCTGCGACATTTAGGGCGAAATAACACGGATTTCGTGTCTTACTTTGCGGATTTCATTGTTTATTTCCGTCATTCCCTTTCACGGCGCCGGACACACAGAAACGAAAACCCGCGATATTCTCTTCGGCTGCAACTTTTCTTTGACTGCGACTCCTCCGAACTCATTCGTTGGCTGCGACTGACTGCACAGACGGGTGGAGAAACTCAAACGAACGGCTTGCAAGACTCACAGTGAGCACGGGAGGAGAACGGCGCGCCAGGTAGGGTTTATTTTTATTTTTTTGTCATTTTTCTTAATTTTTTTCTTAAAATCGAAAACCCTAGGCTATTAACAATGGTTATTTAAAATTTTCATTTTTTAGTTTTTTTTTTTTTTTAATATGTTAATTCGATAGATTAAAATATAAATATTTTATATTTGATTTTTCATTGTTTGATAAAATATATTTATATTTTATTATTATTATATAGTTTTTAATTTTTGAAAATATAATTATATAATTTATATTATTATATAGTGATAATATGTAATATTAATTATTAATATATACATATTCATATATTATAATTTTTTAATTATATAATTTAAAAAATTTATAATTATTTTATAATTTATTGTTTAGGTATCATATGTCATGGTTTAGTTTATCATATATATAAATATTTTACTATATTTTTGTATGGACGTACCCGATTCCGTACCCAGCCCCCCAAAAAATTTTGCCGTACCCACATACCGTACCCACGTACCCGTACCCGTGCCCGTACCCGATTCGGCAACTTAGCTTGAAACATTACACACTTTGAAAACTGCTAAAAAGGGAGGCATGATTGTTAAGTTAGACTTAAGTAAAGCCTACGACAGAGTTCAATGGCGCTTTTTGATCAAGACCATGGAGAAAATGGGGTTTGTAGAAAAATGGCTCAAATGGGTTTTCTGTTGTATCTCCTCCCCGCGATACTCTGTGCTTATAAATGGTGTCCCATGTGGTTTTTTCAATGGCGCAAGGGGGCTTCGTCAGGGCGATCCATTATCCCCTTCTTTATTTGTAATCTTGGCGGATGCTTTTAGCAGGCACATATCCCACCTATGCAGAAGCCGGATTTGGAAAGGTATCAGGCTTACTCCTACACTTCCGGCACTATCACATCAACTCTTCGCGGATGACACGAATCTATATGGGGAAGCCTCATTGGAAGAAGCAATGGCGATGAAAGGGGCGATAGATTTATTTGGGAAGGAGTCAGGTCAAATTGTCAACGCTGATAAATCAAACATATTTTTCTTCAACGTTGGGAAATGGCTCCAGCGCAACATTATAAACGCACTGGGCTTCAACAAGGGCATTTTTCCAGTGAAGTACCTGGGGATACCCCTTTTTGCAGGTCATCCAAAGTCGTCTCTATGGGAAGACACCATAAGAAGATGTAATGACAAGTTATGCGGCTAGAAAGGCAGATAGCTAACTTTAGCCGGCAGAATAACCTTACTCAAGGCGGTGGTAGCAGCAGTCCCCATATATATGATGTCGTGTATGGCAATTCCAAACAAAGTGGTGAAGCACATCGTTGGCATTCAAAGGAAATTACTGTGGGAAGGCTCTCAAGAAAAATATCGCTTCCCTCTCCTAGGCTGGGATTTGGTGAAAAAACAGCAGGAGGAAGGTGGCGCAGGCATCAAAGACTTACACAAACAAAACACAGCGCTGGGTGCTAAACTTGTTTGGAGACTCTTTTCTAACCCAAAAGCCCAATGGTCAAAAATCCTGGTGGCAAAATATCTGGATAATAATGATCCAGAGCGAATTTTGACAATTGCGAACCCAAGGAGGGGTTCAGCTCTTTGGAATTTCATGCTTGACAGTAGACCTCTTATTACAAATCATCTGACTTGGGTAATCGGTGATGGCACAAGGGCCTCTTTCTGGAATGATTCCTGGAATGGCTACGTGCCCCTCAATAGCCTCCCAGGAATGGACGAAGCAATGCAGTTGACAAGGATCACATATGGCGAATCAGTAAGGTCCTTTGTAAATATCTAGGAAGTAAGGGGGAGGTTGGAGTTTAATTGGAAAGACTTTTCAATGTTGAAAAGGGAAGTCAAAAAATCTCTCGAAGAGGAACTAGTTAGAAGGCAAATATCTTTCTCTGTGGAACCAGATCACATAAGTTGGTGTGCGGCAAAATCGGGTGCTTACTCAGTACGCCTAGGCTATGAAGTTCTTACAAAAGAAGCAACACAAGGCAATTGGCCGAAACATCTATGCTGGGGGAAATTTGTATTGCCAAAAGCTAGCACTTTCGCGTGGACTGCTTTGCATGATAGAATTCTCACAGGCGATAGACTCTGCCGGATCGGTTTCTCCGAACCATACAGATGTGTCCTCTATAAAAATCATGAAGAAACCTCAAATCACATTTTGGTAGAATGTGATTATGCATGGGATTGTTGGGCTCATTTTTGCAAAAAATTAAATTGGCACGGTCCGTTACCTAAAGGCATCAAAGACTTATTCTCCTCTTGGCCTCTGCTGTGTAAAGGGTCGCGCTATGGCTGGGTTGTGGTCGGAGGTGCCAGCGATGATAATTTGGTATTTATGGAGGGAAAGAAACGTCAGAATCTTCAAAGATAAGGAAGCTCCCGTGCATAAGGTAATTGGTGGAATAGAAGTTGGCATTAGTGAGCATTTTAATGCCAAAGCTAGTTGCAGGCGCTACTCCTTTTTCTCCTCTTGGGATCAACTAATGATAAAGAACTGGCCTTTAATAAGATCTCCGAAGGGCAATCTAATGAAAGCCAAATCTCACAGAGCTAGCATTAAATGGAAATTACCTCCTAAAGGCAGACTCAAACTGAACTTTGACGGCGCTTCAAAAGGTAACCCAGGTCAGTCGGGGGCTGGATTTGTTGTGCGTGATGATCAAAGCAAGCTTATCTGGGCAGCCTCGCTAAATCTTCCAGCAGGTTCTAATAATGATGCAGAAGCGGTTGGCTTGTTAGCGGGTGTGTAATATTGTGTGGACAATAACTTAAAAGGGGTAGACATAGAGGGCGATTCTGAAATCATAATTCGGGCCGCTAGCACAAGAACAGCCCCAAGTTGGAAATTGAAGAGATGGCCGGTTTCATTAACTCCTGTTCTCGATCTGATTGAAGATTATAGTTTAAGCCATGTGTATCGTGAGGCAAATAAAGTGGCAGATGCCTTATCCAACGAAGGTGTAAACCAAACTACTGCAGTAAGGGGATCGAATAACCCGAAGCATTGGGGATTGGTTGATCCTTAACTGTCAATCGAGGAGCATAAGGAAGTCGCGTAGGTTCCATCCGGGAGGTTTGGTCCCAAAAGCAAGGCGTATCCCACGCTGTCAATGGTAAGGGGGATACGTTCTTTTGGACGGCAGTTTCTGCTCCCTGTAACCACGGTGGTAATGTGTGTCTTCAACCTTCGAAAGTCGGGGGAGAAGGCTCTTGCCTTCCCCACTCTTCAAATGCTGGTGAAAAGGGGTGTATTGTGCGGTTTGGTGGGAACGAGGAAGGCAGTCTTGGGGTGGAAGTGTCCACAGTTTGTAGGTGCTATAATTTCTGTTCGCTCTGAAATCTGCGTCTATTGGAAGCTTGACTGTGTAATTGTTTGATCTTTATGTGTTGGATGCTAGTCTATAAATATGTAGCAATGCTGGATGTAAAGGACTGAATTTTGATATTAATGGATGTGTGCTACCCACTAAGGTAGCAATTTGTCTAGGAAAAAAAAAAAAAAAATTCTTCTTTTTTATTTAATTGGATTCTTACCTTCTCTTCAATCCTTTTTTCTTCTTCAATTTGAGCTTTTAGACTAATCATCATCCTTTCGGACTCTTCAAAACTTTGTGATAACTCTGCCTTAGATTCATTGTCCTCTTGAAGTTTTAATTTTTCTTTCAAGTTCTTTCTCTTGAGCTTCTTAATTTCACTTGATGCACATATGAGTTCTTCTTCCAAATCTACTTCCCCGTCTATTTCAACATTCTCTTCCCCTTCGAACTCCTCTTTTTTTATCTTGGTCTTCATTTTTCAAGATGTCATATTTTGTTTCTATTGCCATGAATAGAATCTCTTCTCTATCACTAAAGGAAAAGCTCTCTTCGGAAGAACTACTTTCCTCTATTGAATAGAGCCTTTTCTTGTGTTTGTGAAAGCTCTTCTTATTCTTATTTTTTCCCTTTTTGTAGTCTCTTTTATGTTGATGATGTTTGCTATCTTTCTTCATGTTATGCTCTTCCACATCATCACTACTTTTACTTTCATATGGACATTTATCAGCAAAATGTCCTACTTTTCCACAATTAAAGCATTTAAAAGGCAACTTACCTTTATACTTGTTGGATCCTTTCTTTAGCTTCCTCACGAAATGAGCTTCCTCTTCGTTTGAATCATCATCAGAACTATCACTTGGCTTGGACTCTTTACTCTTCATTTTATTTGCAGCTTGGAAGGTTGTCTCTCGTTTAGATGATTTCTCCTTTTCAATCCTCATTTCATATGCAATGAGGATCCCATGCAACTCATCCATTGTTAGGGTATCTAAATCTTTCATTTCTTCAATAGCGAAGACTTTGACATCAAATCTCAAAGGAAGAGACCTTAATACTTTTTACATGATTATTGCATCCTCAACCTTATCTCCAAGGCCTCTGATAGTATTAACAATTTCATCCACACGAAGTAGGTAGGCTGGAATTTTTTCATCATCCTTCATTTTTGAACTCTCAAATTGTCTTCTATGTGTTTGAAGCTTGGCTTTCTTTACCTTGTCATCTCCTTCATAGGTTTAAAATTGTTGGGTGACATTTTAACAATCAATGCCAACAATGTCAACCAATCTCCGTTGATAACCACCAAAACCAAATTAAATTTTGCAACGATCATAAAACAAAACAGAAATAATTTTTTTGTCGATGCTAATTGTTGTTCACCCGAGATGCTCCTGCATCAAAGTTCAATTTAGATTTGTTTTGTTCTAAAATGCTTGCTGCCAAATCCAACAATGTATCTTTGATTTATATGAATCGTAAGTTGTATGGCTTGCTACCAACAAGCATAATAATTTAATATTATTATTATCCCTTCATCATATGCTCTCACCCTGCCCACATCAGGATCTCAAAGATCAAGAAGTGTTAAGGTTCATTTATTTTCATTGTGAAACTGTAAAAAAAGAAAAATCAGAAATTTTAGTTTGAGTTAGTGCTCCCTGGGGACATGTCCCCTACCCTAATACCCCTGTCCCCGTCCCCAAAAAGTTTTGGGGACTTGGGGATGCCTCAAAAAAATCCCCCTTCGTCCCCAATCAATGCCAAAAATCAAGGACGTCCCCAAAATGCCCCAAAAATGACAGGGGGCAAGGGAACGGCTAGCCGTCACTAGGACAACCAGGGGGCGTCTAGGCATCCCCTGACCGTCCCAAAGACGGCTAGCCGTCCCCTATGGCCCAGCAATGTTTTGAGTTTTTTTTTTAACACATTTTTAAATTAAGAAAAAAAGGGAGGGGCGTACCCACAAGGACCCTCTCCTCCCGCCCATCACCCCATTAAACAAAACCTAAGCCTATTTCACTTAGCAAAACAACCAAAAAGAAAAAAAATTCTCATTTTGACATTTGCAAACTTGAGATGAAGAGCAACAAGTGAAAGAGGAGAGAACAACAGTTGAAAGAGGAGACTAAGGCATCTAATCCACTCCATTAGAGGTAAGTTCTTCATTTTACATTTGTTTTTCAATTTGTTTTGCATTTTTCAAGGTTTTTCAAATTTTTTACCATATAAGAAGGCCATTGTGAGTTTAATTTTTCTTTTATTTGAACTTGCAAGTCTCTTTTCAATTCTTAACCAAAAAATTCATGAGCAATAGTGAGAGTACTAGTAATGATAGTGGGGAGGTTGAAGTTCAAATGCATGAAAGAAGTAGGCCTAGAAGTAGAATTCATAGAAGTATGGCAGCCACTAGGGGTTCATTAGGGAGTGGGAGTGTAGCAGGCCCAACAAACTTCAAACCTATTTGAATATCCTTCCAAAGTCCTCAAAACCTATGCAAAAGGACTATTTAACCCCAAGAAACCTCTATTACAATTTGCAACATGAGTTGATAAGGATAAGAAAAAAAATTCAAGGGGGGAGTAGAGAATGGCTTTGCCATTTGTGCAAAAAACAATATAGGGGCAACCATATGAGAGTTTATTGTCATCTTTTGTGGATAAGTGGTAAAGGGGTGAAAGGTTGTGAAAAATTAACTCCAGTTGAAAACATTGAGGCAACTAGATTGCATATGGAGGGGGAGGTAGGAAAGCAAGGAACTCCATTAGAGAGTTCACAGCCTAGTGTGTCATTGCCTACAAGGCTCGTGGATGTTGGATTTCATGGGGGAGAGGGTTCTACTTCTACTAGAGGAAAAAAGAAAACTACTGTTGCAGATATGTTTAACACACAATTATGAGATTTGGCTGATTCCTCTATTGCTAAGTATTTTTATGCTCATGTCATACCATTTCATGTGGCATGTTCACCATATTTTAAACAAATTTTCAAAGATGTGATAGTTGTCGGTCCTTTATTTGTTCCACCTAGAGAACATATGCTATGCACCACCCTCCTTGATAGAGAATATTCCAAGGTGAGTGTGTTGATGGAAGATATGAGAAAAACTTGGATAAGGGATGGATGCTCCATCATCATGGTTGAGTGGACCAATATCAAACATCAGCCACTCATCAATATTACTGTCACATGTACAATTGGTTCTTATTTTCTTAGAGCTATTGATTGTTCGAAGAAAAGGAAGGACGCAAACTTCCAATTTCAAAGTTTGAGAGATGCCATAGAAGAGGTTGGAGCCTCTAATGTTGTACACGAAGTGACCAATTTAGCCCGTGTGTGTAAGTTAGTTGGATTGATGGTAGAGAGTGCTTATAAGCACATTTTTTGGACCCCATGTTGTGTTCATGAATTGAACAATACCTTGAAGGACATTGGGAAGATAGAATGGGTGAAGGCAGTGGTGTCAGAGGCTAGAGATGTGCATATGTTCATTTGCAACCATCACACTTCACTTGCTTTGTTAAGGACATTTTCGAGGTAGAATTCCTCAAGCCCATGGACACTAGATATCCCATCTACTTCATTTTGTTAGAGAGGATGCTTGAGGTCCAGGAAGCTTTTACAATTAATGGTGGTCAATGCAGAGTGGGGTAGATGGCAAGAGGCAAGCACACCAAAAGGAAGAAGTGTGAAACAAAAATCCTTGATGATGACTAGTGTTCCACAATGAGGTAAGAAAATTGCTGATTTTATTATTTAATTTTTAAAATGTTAGTTTAATAATTTATTAATGTTTCTAACTTGTAAAATGTTTTCATTCTTTTTGAAGAATTTATTTTTGTAACTTGTATGCACTTGTAGATATGTTTGCTCCTTCGTTGAGCCTATTGTGCAAGTAATTAGATATGTTGATACTAACTCTCCTAGCCTTCAACAGATTTATGAGACCTTTGATAGCATGCTTGGGCATATCAAGCAAGCAATTCATAGCAAGGACCCTACTTTGGGATTATATGAGGAGCATCTTGGACCCATTGTGACACAATGGTGAAACAGTATGAACACCCCACTTCATATGGTAGCCTATGCTCTCAATCCCAAATGGTATGCAGCAAGCCTTGCGAGAGTGTCTCCATCTCATGATGAAGAGTTGAAAGAAGGCTTCGTGAAGGCCCCTAGGAAAATATATACTGAAGAGGAATCTACCTTACTTCACACATAGTGGCTTGGATTTGTCAATCTTCGTGGTCCAACCTTCAGCAAACCAAAGGCGAGGTCGGATGGAGCTACATTAGCTCAAAACGACTCTATTGGATGGTAGACGTGGCATGGATAGGATGCACCTAAGTTGAGGTTACTTGCCATTCGTCTTCTTTCACAAGTTGCCAGTTCCTCTGCTGCAAAGAGGAATTGGTCCACATATAGCTTCATCCAATCAGTCAAAAAGAACAACCTTACCTCTAGACAATCAAAGAAGTTGACAGTTGTAAACAATGCTTTGTGGCTATAAGATCGATAGACTCCTGAGTATCGTCAAACTCCAACCTTATGTTGGGATGTTGATCCCGAAGATGCTATACAGATCGATGAGGAGGAGACATAGGAGGGATTGGTTGGGGTTCCATTGCCTGAGACAACACTTTATACTAGCAATGACTCAAACTCAAGCTCCGATTTTTATACAGACCTACCAATTGCATCTGCTGATTAGGGACAGCCATATATTTTCTATGTTTTTGTCATTTTATAGTTGAAACTTGGAGCCTTTGGGTATTTTGTTATTATTCTTATATAATATGTATGCACATTGACAATGAAAACATTTGAATTTTGTTAATTTGTTTGTCAATTCTCAAGTGAAATCTCAATTCAAGTCTAATGTTATGTATTAATCTTCTACAATGTCTATAATGAATGCTTTATCAATGTTTTGATATAAACATTTAAAATTTCTCTATATTTAAAAAAAAAATCCTATTTTTTAATACCCATCCCTTGCCGTCCCCTAAAAAATGGCCCAAAAGTACTCCCGTACCAAAAACACGTCCTGCCATCCCCTGTCATCCCTATCCCCAATATTTGAGGGAGCATAGGTTTGAACCAATACAGTTGTTGGTAGAGCTTGTTGATTCTTAAAAAAAAAATCAGGAATTTCAGTTTGAAACAATACAGTTGTTGGTAGAGCTTATTGATTCTGAAAAATTGGGTGGACTTCTATGAGGCTGCGGTGGACATAACAATGTTGAAAATATTATGAATTGGTAGAATTTTTGTGAGGATGTTTGTAGATGATTAGAGCTCTAATTGATGTCTTCAGTTCTCCCAAGGGCCAGGTGAGGAACCTTATGGAGGCCAAAATCACTTGGGATTTAAGAGTAAATGTTGATTTTTTTGGGATACTCTATTAAGAATAAGAAAAGCAAGATTCAGACCCTGGAGACTAAAATATTAGAACTGGAAAGAGAAAAGGCTGATAGTAGATCGCTGTAATTTAGATAATAAATTCCTGAAATTTTCAGTGCCATACAAAAAACAGGAAGGATACAATTAAGAGTGTTAATAAAGAAGACTCAAATGAAAAAAAATTTCAACTGCATGGCTGCTGTAGTTGGTTATCCACATAACTGATGCAGATGGCCTAAGATAATGTTGAAATCCCTGGTAGTCCGCTTCCAGATTAAGGAATATAGGCAGAAATTGCTGGAAACCTGTTTGTTTTTCATAGGACGATGTGGATGGCCCAAGAGCAACTCTGCTAGCATGCATGACTTTTATGGGACAAGAAATTTGCTTTATATAATAATAATAATAATAATACACTAAATCTTACTGATACAAAAAATCTCACAAAGTTTTACCAGCGTTCAATTTTGTTTTCATGGACTGTGAAAATATTATGTCTGTAACAGTCTATGGCAGTTCATTTATGTTTTAATTTTAGTGGTAGGTATGAGGTTGATATAGATCTTTCCAGTGACACTTTCACAGACTTTTCACTTTAAGTTTTGCAGTCCAAATGGGGACTTTTAAATCCATCTAAATGTATGATGTTTACTAAACTTGAGACTCCAGCTCAGATTTGGAAATCCTCCAGATATAGCACTGAAATTGATTTTTTTTCTTGTAGATCTTTTTTGAAATTAAAACAAATTTACCCTTGTATTAAATTAAAAAAGGCTAGATCTCTGAAAATTTATTGCATTTTTGTAACTACAACTAACAAATATGTGATTTCAGTTCATCACACTGAATCCAGAATCTCATAAATCTTTAGATCCAGCTTATATCAGTGACTTCTGCTGGATTGAGAAATAATTTCACTTCATCTACTGTTTTCTTTACTTTATTTTGCTTTATGCTCTTTTAAACCATGTAGATTCATCAATACAACTAAAAATATTTCATCCTATCCCAATTAACAAACACAATTTGAAAAATTACCTAGATACCAAGATTTATTTTCTTCCTTTCCTACCAAGGGACTTGAAACCTGTGATGAGCCCTGCTGGCTCTCAACTCAAACCCTAGTATTTTCTTAAGTCTTAATGTGTTATTTTAATTTTTTAGAGAATGTTTGTAGACAGAAGAGAAGGTGCGCATCATATTAAAGCTTATAAAAATGCAATATAGACATATTATGAGCAACAAATGTAATAGATGTTATTCTACAATACATACAATGAGATTACAAACGAATCACATACCCGAAATGCTCCAGAATAATTAAATAAGAAATAAATCCAGTTTGCCAGCCAGAATTGATGAAAACTGACAAAGAAGCACACCCAAGCTCCAGATTTGATTTCTCCCTTTCCAAAACAGGATACAAACCCTTAAGGAAGGTAGACGCCAAGAATAAGTCACATTCAAGAGCCAAAGAGAGGTGTTTCTACTTCAAGTTCACACGCCCAACTTTCAAGAAGGCACAAAATCCAATGCAAATGGTACGGCCAAGGAGAAAGAGATGTAGAAACACTGCTGGAGCCACAGATCTGATGAAGAGGACGCCACAAGTGAAGAACCCCCTTCCTTATTGCAAACAACAGGAAATTTGTACAAAGTACTCTGTTTGAATCATGTAGAACCTCTGAATGAAGCTCTCAACTGTACTGATTCGACTAATCTCTCACAATCTCAAAAGTGCTCAACATCGAAGAGGAATCATTCTCCAATGGAAAATAATGCTCAAACCCTGATCATAGAGGAAGGCACAGGAAAAATATTCAAGGCAAAGTCGAAATCATCAAGAATAGGGTTTCTCATTGCCAAATTGCCTTATATCAAACAGGCACGCATGTCCAAGATGATACGCCACTTTTATCATTTAAATCTTTTAAATTATATTTTAAGTCACTTTCAATAGTTTGACTTAAATAAAGTGGGGGCCCTTTTATATTTTAAGTGATTTAAATTTTAAATCACCTTTATTGAATATTTAAGTGATATAAAATATATAAAGTCAATTTGACTTTATAATAAAGCATTAAGTTAATTAATTAACTCAAATCACTTAAAAACCCATAACTTTCTCAAAACTCCAAATATTCCTGTGCCGTCAGAAGCTGTCGACTCCTAAACTGCTAACGCCTGCTGTGAACCAATCACTGGGCTCTGAAAACGAGAACGATCAACTCCTCTAGAAAACACCACTGACCCTCTAACCAATCCAGCTAGCCCACAAGGGTCCAATAAAGGGCTAACACACTATTCCCGAGAACTAGCTAGAGTGGGGACATCACAAAACCAGTTGGGGAAAACAGAAGGTTGTTTTGACTCTCTCAAGATCTACTTATTGGAATGAACTTTACTTGAGTTAGACATTATCTATCAAAACAGCCTTAGAAATGTTTTGTAAAACCATGCTTGAGATGCCAAGCTAGGTAGACTTCCTTTTTCTTTTGTACAATTTATGGCTTTGAATAAACCAACAATTTCATATATGTACAAATTCTATAGGGCAATATCATTTCCATTCTGTCACAGAAGTTCTTACATTACCAACACTGTTGTCATACCCTCATGAAAATATAGCATATGTTAAGATTTAATTACTGAGTTTACTTAAATTGAAGTAAATTAATTGAAGTGGTGGTGCTCAATTTTCTTTAGAATCCTTCATTTCTAAAAACTATTAACATATAACCAAGAAATGAGACAGAAAATATTTTGTAAATAAAAAACAGGGAATAATTCAATAATAAATGAGCTTCTTATCACTCGATGCAATAATGATTCAAATAAACCTGATATGCTAGAGAGCTTAGGTAAGAGAAATAGGAAACATATTAAGCAGAAGGAGGGCACAGTTATGGACTTGGATAGTTATATGATCAAGGAACACTTGGAATCCCTAAGGGAGGATTGGAACGCTGTTAGTTCCATGAAGGATCTCTCCTCAACCCAGTTGTAGGCTTTGTGGGACTGCTGTTATTGTGCTGTCAGTTTGCTGCCATCTAGTTTCTTGCTCTTGGCTTTCAGCTCTGTTTCCCTTTTTACCCCATTGGTCAGCTGTGATCTTTTGATGCACATAAGCTTCTAATGTTTATATATCTTGGTCATTGTAAAAGAGTTTGGGCCATTTCAAAATCCACATTTACCCAATAATTAAAAAAAAAGGTTCAAATCAACTTTGTAATTCATCAAAAAAACAAAGGCAATGTCTGCCTTTTCAAGATGATGTCTATACAAGCAACTAAAAGACCTCCCCTTCAAAAAGTCTTGACAGACTCAAGATTGAAAAGATACTCAACTAACCTTTTTTCTATATTCAATGGAACCATCTTCCAACTGCTTGAAGGGTTGTATGGCCTGATGAAAGCAACTTCAACCTTATCCTTATTGGCATCAACCACTTTAAATGATGTGGCACTTGGCCTGCACACAATTATGATTCTTTTGGTGAATAAAGTGATCACTTTGATTATATTGAAAGAAAGGATGATTCAGATATCAACAATAGTGCTTCTTGCCAAAACTATACATGTAAACAATAAAATTTATCCAAAAATACAGCAAATTACGTATGCTATTGAGCATCCGAGAAAATACACAAATTTAGAATCCAATTTCAATCATGTAGAAACATATTATATCAACAATAGAAGAATTTCCAGGCTATGAAAGAAAGTGGTGACTAACAAACAGCATTGATATCCATCGAAGTCATTAACAGCAAATGATAAAATCTGTGATAGATAATGCCAATGTAATGAAAAGCCAGAACAATAAAGCTCAATCAACTCAATAGGATGCTATTACTCAAGAACCATAACAACTATATTCTTGAGCATTCATAGAAGCTCAATTTCACAACAAATAATGGAGGATCCGAACTTCCAACTGAATCTGAGTTCTTACACTTAGTATTAATTGTTTTATGCAGTGAGCACATCCTTTTTTATACATCTTGTGTCCAATGCGCATTTATTGATAGTGAGAACAGTCTTGATATACATAAAGTATAATAAGTAATTCCTTCCTCCCTCCCGGGAAGAGTGCTTGTCTACCCAGCACTATCTTTCCCCACCCACCTCATGGTAGGAAGGGATAATACTGTAATAGTAATCGTAGGAAGAGGTAGAGTAGGTATACAGAAGCGGTGAAAAAGCCCACCTATACACTTGACCTAAATGCAAGACATGCTCGAGCGGTGTTTTTCAGCGCTCAAGCATGAAGTTAATCTTCCCTCAAATGCACAAGCGCTAAATTTTAGCGCTCCAACACAACTTTTCTTCAAACTTTCAAAGGCATGTAGGAGCGTTGTTTTTCAGCACTACTACATGCAAACAGACTTCTCAAGATGTAGGAGCGTTGATTTTTAGTGCTCCTTCGTTTGTGCTTCGTACCTCATCTCTTCACCAATGCTCTGTTTTCCGTGTTCTATAGCTCGTTTGCAATTGCTCCAAATTGCCTGCTTGCTTCACACTTTCCAACACTGTATTTTCTCCTAGCATCTGCTAATCCATTATTCTTGCAGTTCCTATCAAACTCTCATCAGGTGATCCTTGAAGGTGATATTCCTTGGTCTTGGTACTTTTAGATGACAGCAAAAAAGCCTTCGTCGTCTTCTAAGAAGGAGGGCAAGATGAAGTACAAATATCAGGGTGTCTTTCCACCTACTATGGTGATCTTGAAGGTGGATGAAATCAAAGACACCGAAATTGGTCATCAAGACCTAGAAGATTTTGTAAAAAGAACTAAGAAAAATCCCTTAGAAGACAACCTGAAGGCGACTATTCATAGCAACTTGCACTTGGTGTTTACATTTCCAACTTTTACTCATAACACAGAGTTTGTCCTCCAAGTTGCATCTCATTACATCCGAGATGATAGAAGTGTAAGAGATTCCTCAGGACAAGTCGTGATGAAATTAGACCCTGAATTCTTTGATATTGTTTTTTGGGTTCCACACATGGAACAATATACAAAAATCTCAATTCAACAGGCACAGGAGGTCTATGATAGTGATCCCAACAAAGCTAAAACGTTGATTAATACTCAATGGTTAAAAACTCCAAGGCCTACTATCTCAAGATGGCCTAAAGGGCTTCCTCGAAGTGATTTCAAAGAGGATGTCAGGGATATGATTACTCTCCTGAGCAGGGTTAAAGGATTGTCTGTTTCATGTAATTTTCAAGATTGGATGTATGAATACATCCGCATAATTAGAAGAAAGAAAGCACATGTTGATTGGGGAACTCAAATAAGTGATGAAATCCATGGACAATTGATCAATGTGCCAACTACTTTGAAATTTTACATGACTTCCTATTTGGTATATGCTGCTGCAGTAATGAGGCAATTTCCAGGGCTGTCTACAAAGGGAAATAGACATTTTGTACCTGTGTATGAGTTCTATTATCAATTGAAATTGAGAGAAAGTCTTCATCATTTTAGAAGAGTCACAGATGCCTTCTTTGCACCCCTACTGTTCAATTTTGATCCGACTCTTGAAAGAAAAGAGTATCGGATGAAGCCTACAAAGTGGTTAGTAAGGTTGGATGTATCTTTTTACAGTTTCCAACTTTCACCTACATAAGAGTAGGTTGCTATATTGGGTGTCCATACATGTTGCCCAGATATCCCTTAGATAAGTGGATACTAATGGAGCTGTGCAGATAGTTGATCTCAGTTCACAAGGTATGCCAGAGAATACACAAGCCAGGTTTCAGGTTTCCATTGACAATTGGGAGATATACCGTTCACAATGTACAAAAAGCAAAGTCATTTGTTGCAGAAATGCAAATCATGACTATCAAAACATATAAATATAGATTTGACTTTGACTACCGAGATGTGAAGAGGAAACTGAAGAAGGATCACCGACATGTCTACTGCTTTGAAGACATATGGGCGGACTACAGAGATGATGAAGACATCCGCAGAATGGATTTTTGCAGGCTGGCAGTAGAGCAGATCAGAGATCTTGGTGTAGCTGATCTATCAAAGGATTTCAAAGATCCTAGCGACATCATAAACTCTGCTTATGAAGAAGATGAGATTGCTAGGAGGCCCTTACCTCCAATACAATGGTCTAAAAAGGAAAGTGTCTCTATTAGAGAAAGGCTTGCTCCCATCTTACACAACATGGCAGAATGGTTGCATAAACATGGTTTCCAAATGAAATCTTTTAGGACTAAATCAGAAGGAGAAGTACCAAGAGGAGAAACCATCCAACGGCAAGAACTCCGCACAAAAAAAAAACATGCGGCTACTCCCTCTTCTTCCCAAAGAGGTCCTAAAATCAAGTTTGCCTTTGGTAAGAGTGTTACACAAGCAATTGAAGAACAAGAGGAAACAGAATCTGAACAAACACATGCAGAAGGAAAGGAGCTTGCTTCTGAGGAACAATCATCCAAAGAAGAAGAAGAGAACGAGGGTGAAGAATCAGAAGAATCTGATGAAGAAGTATCTAATGAGGAAGAATCTGAAGAAGATGAAGTTGAAAAAGAAGGTAATGAGGAGGAACTCAAGCATGATGACGAACAACCTCTATCTCCCCATGAGAATGTTGTTGAAGATCTTCCCCAGACATCATTACATGTTACTACCAATATTCCTCATACTCCTTCCAATCCAACTACTCCTCCACCTCCTCTTCCTACCTCACCTCCTCCTATGGCAATTTCAGATGCAGTGAATGTTTCCATTCCCCCTGCAGTATCAAGCGTCCTTGCCACTCCTCCTACACTTTCCAACTTACAAGTTGTTGATGTTTTGTCAAGTTCTCCCTTATCCATTCCCAGTTTGTCATCTCCATCTTTTGATATCTCTTCAGAGGCTGAATTTCACAAGTTCATGAACGAGTCTTTGCAGGATCCACTTGGTTAGCAGTCCACTGGAGTTATCATGACTGATACTACTCCAATTGTCACAATAACAACCATTCCTACAGAAGTGGTTGCAACACAAGAGTTGACTGTAAGTCAAGAAGCGTATACTTCCTACCTTCCTCCTTGGCTAATCTCTCAAGTATCAAAGCGAAAGAAACAAATGATCTCCGCAGATGAGCTTGATCTTGAAGAGATAGCTCCTCCAAAAGCCAAGGGGAAGAAAAAGGCGAAAGTCCATTCAAGACTTCATGTTGACAAATCTGGTCACAAGTTTGTAGAGATTGGTCTACCCCCACAAGAAGAAGGTGATTTAAACATGGAGGATTACACTGTCACTAGAGTCCAACTTGGAAAAGTGACAAATGCAAGTGCAAAGGTAGATGCACAAGTGGTCCTGGATGCATTAGCAGGAAGGCTTGATAAGATGGAGTAGGCCAAAAATATGTACAAGGAGAAAGCTGAACATTATGCAGCAGTTTTGAGGAATATTGCAAGCTCTTCCAAGGATGTACAACCTATGGCCATGGTGAACATCGAGGAACCAAAGGTGCAAAAGGCAGAGAAATTTGCCTCCAAGGGTAAGGTGTTATATGATTTCATTGATGAAATGAAAGAACATGGTTCACAAGTCATAGTTGTTGCAGATGAGAAAACTACTTAGATAGCCAAGCTGAAATTAGAGCTTGATAAAGAAGAAAATATACTTTCCGAAGAGCAAAAAGAAATGGAAAGATATCTCACATTTTGGTCACAAATGAAAGAGACAAAGCTGAGTAAGTTGGTGAAAGTTGGGGTAACTCCCGACAAAGAGAAGTATGTGGAGGTAAGAGAATCTCTCAAACACCGCAGACAAGTGATCAAATCTCTTATTGAAGACATCCACCAAGTACAAGAAGATGTCGAAGGACATTGTGTTATCCTAGTGAATGGAATTGAGGAGTTACCGGGTAAGCTCCTTAATGATGATCATACTTTCCTCCTGATCAGTGAGATAACTCAAATATTCAAGGAAGTTGTCCTGAAGCAAGTGGAAGACGAAGGTTTTTCAAAGACTTCCATGCACACCATATGTGATATACAGCTTTCTCTTGGCTGTCTCAAAACGCATCTAGATAGATGCAAGAAAATCTGCTCGTCTGCAAGAAGATAAATCAAAAGAGTTCACACCATTGTGGATTATACAGTTGGTCTAGATGAGGCATTTGTACTAGAGACAAAGAAGAAATAGAAGACTTTCGCGCCCAATGCAAGGAACCATAAAGACTTTTTTTTATCTCCAATGTTAGATAGTTTTATGCTTTCATTTATGCATTTTGTAAATAGTTCTCGACATCTTACATGTCATTTTCCAAGATGTAATTACATGTAAAAACAGAGATGTTTTCCTATAATGATGGACAATATTTTTGAATAAGTCGACTTGTTAGGTGAGATTTTCCTAGATTTGCTCACCTAACTTTCCTAAATTCACCCATCTGATTTTCCTAAATTTGCTCTCCTCTCCCATCTATAAATATGAGAGGATTCTTTTGTAATCTTTTATCTTTTATCTTTTACAACGAAGTGCTGCCCATTTGAGAAGCAAATACATGAAACTTTGTGTTCATTTTTATGAATCTATTTTGATCAATAAAGAAGTGAGTTACATACCAAACTTTGTGTTGGAATCGATTATCTTTTGGATTTGACTGGAATTGGTAGTGATTAGTGATTGAGATCTAAAGGGCTTTGAGAAAATCCGTGTAAACTTTGAGTTACACTCTGTACTTGAATTTGTGATACTGATTAAATACTATTTGTGAATTCTTTACAAGACTTTGTGCTTGTATCTATTCATGTTGTTTGTGGATCTATCGTGGAGTATCTAGAAGACTTTGTGCTTCCAATACAATGCCGGTTACATATCTCAAAGGATTCATTGGTGAAAGCTACGAAACGACTTTGTGCCTTTGTGAGTTTTTCTTGTTTTATCATTTATCGTTATCATGTTGGTATTCCTAGGCTTTGCTTTGACAAGATAGGAATATTGGAATTACTGCTTTTGTTTTTAGTTTGAAGTTGTATCGAATCAAGAACTTAAAACCGTGAAGCATTGTAAAACATATTCTTTGAAAAAAAAAAGAATTATGTGTTAATGTTATAGCAGCTTCGGTAGTTCCTTCCAGCTCACCTCTTTTGTGGAAGACATTATTTGAATGATAGCCGTTGGCTATTCAATTATATTTATTGTTTTGTATTTCATACTATGGCCGACATAAAAGAATTCAAAATTCTTAGAAGTCATTTAATATTTATTTGAGGCTGACTTTCATTAAAGAACATTCGTGAATTCTTAGAGGCCGACTTGAAAGTCTTTGAGGGATGTGTCTCTCTCATTCACTTGTATTTATTCACCTTGATTCGTCCTTTGTAATCATCTAGAGAAGCTCGATCATTTTCATCTCAGCTCGGTATTATCAAGTGCGAACTAATTATCATGTGCGAATAAGAGACTGCGAACAATTGCGAACTCTGCCATATCGAATCTGTGTTAAGTGCGAACCATGTCAAGTACTCAAGGGTGAAGATCAGTGCTAAGCATTATGATGCGGATTCATATTTAACAGGTTGAGAACCATCAGTGTTTGTGAGTACTGTCAAATGCTATTTTTGTAGACAGTAAATTCATATATAACAGGTACGAATTGGTAGACTGTTATATGTTCTTTTCATCTTGCCAGTGCTGAATATCGGTCTTGTGTTAGACCCCATTGTAATATGTAAAGTTGCCATTATTACATCAAATATAAGAGAGATCTTTGTTGCTGGGTTTTTCTCCCTCAAGAGGAGGGTTTTCCCAGGGTATATGCTGTGTTATTTTGTTTGATTTCGTATTATTTTCTGTGCATTAATCTGTTCACACTTAAATTTAACATTATGAATGTGACACATCCCCATCTCTTAATCGTAGTGTACATTATTGTAAATACTTAATTAGTTTTACTTAGTTTCAATAAGCAGTAAGAAGGGCGCCTCCCCTTTCTGAGAGGAGAGCTTGTATCTCACACAGCTGTGGCTGAAATCAAGTTTTGTAATCTATTAAAGGGATTACATAATTTTCACCCAACAAAGTGAACATTGAAAAACCAATGTCATGATCTTCACCTTAAGAAGAAAAAAGAACCAAATAAAGTTTGTGTTTGAAGGAAGCCCCTTGCAAGTGGTAAACGAATACAAATAGTTGGGCTTTGAATTTCAAAGCAGCCTCAATTGGGAGGGCTATAGAACAAAAAGGATACAAAGGGGATGGAAAGCTTTATACATGCTTCAAAATAGACACAAATTAGTCGAGCTATGGGATTGGAAGTCAAAAAGATGTTATTTGGGCTGCTTGTTACACCAATAGTGTTGTATGGTTATGAAGGTTAGGGCAGTAGCATGTCAATATCAAGATGAAGGCAAATAAAAAGATTACAAAGATATTCAGTTACAAGCAGTTTCAAAATTAAAGCCATGGTCTGATACAAGATCATCTTGGTTGAGGCCAGAGCCTTCCAAATTGAAGCGGCTATGATGATTCAACTATTAGGATATTTGAAGAGAATAGGGAACATGGAAGTTCACCGCTGGCCCAAATTGCAGTAGGGGAAAAGCTAAATAGAAGAAAATGCACATGGATGAAACAAAATATCAAGTGGATGAGTAAATGGAGAATTAATATGCAAGAATGCCCAAATGTAAATGCAGAGTTCAAAAGGTATGTGAGAGAGAAAATCAAAGGGTGTGATGTGGACAAAACAACTCAAGCGAAAAAGGTAAATTTATGTAAAACAATTCAATCCCACATGTGACCATGAGAAAAAACACTATATAGAGGCAAGATATAAAATGGAAAACTAAAACGCTAATAGCCCAATTAAGAACTACTTTGGACCATCTTAGGTGTGAAACTAGGAGGCAATAAACACACAAGGAGGAGTGAGTTGATAGTGTTTGTCATCTCTACACATCAAGGTCAGTGGAAACAGAATGGCATTACATCATAGAGTGTTCGACTTATGAGAAGGTTCAGACCACATATACTAATACTCTAAAAGTTAAATCTTTGACTACTTTGTTCAAGGAGAGAATTGTGAAATGGCAAATTACTTGATCAAAATCCATAGCAGAAGAACCACGATCAAAATCAGTAGGGGTTGGGATTCGTTGGCTGGGTCTCTTGGGGGTTATTGTGTTGTTCCCAATCTCAGGTCCCATGGTCTACCTGTTCTCATGGATGTCATTAAAAAATTCCATTCATTGATATAATCCTAATGACTTACAATTCACCTAATCCATCTTGTAAGCATGTTACAGTGTAGTCCATCGGGACTCTTAGTTTGCCTAATATTATTGATGGACACCCTATTAGCCCTTGTAAATAGCTAAACATTTGAGGATGCTGCAACCTACTCTACCATGGCAATCAATTCACCTAATTGTCCTAGATACAAATCCAACTAACCCTTATAAATAACCTGTGCAGTCTGATCCGGAAGACATGCAAATTGTTACACTGCGATCAAGCTAATCTCAAATCGAAGTCACAAACATCTGAAGTAAAAACTATTAGCTGTACGGTATTGACTCAACGATACCACAGTCGAGTCCATGGCGGCCAGGAATTTGCCTAATAATCAGAAACTAGCGACAATTAACCCTGGAAAACGAAAAACAATAACAATAATTTAAATAGAAACAACAAATAAATGGCTTACACATCAAAAGTATCCTTGCCTCCTGGCTCATTCCAATTGAGATCCCAATACCTGTACAGGAATAATAGAAATAATGTCAATTTCTCAAATAAATAACAATTTTAACTGTAAAAAAAATATAATATACAATTTTTAAAGATTTCTTACCCTCTGTTAGTCTCTTTGTTGAGAACTTCGAGAAGATTATCAAGCCCTCCATAACGTAAGCCTGTAACGATACCCCCGGGTTTCGAAATCGTTACCTGCACAATTCCATTGTCCAGTGTAACATGGTGGCCTAGATCTGTAAAACGCACGTCCATGCTTTTTCTAAAGATTTGCAATGACAAGAGTCACAACTCAAGGAACACAGAAATTTCCCGAGATGCTTTTTGAGTTTGAATGGAATAGAATAGATTATCTTACAATGCCAATAAATTATTATTAAACTCTTTCTTTTTTAGGAATATTTTATATTTAACTTTATTTTAATAAAGGATGGTATAATATTTATTTTAAAAGGAGGGTCGTAGAGAGTCACACTCATAAAGTGTAATTGTACGAGGTCAAATATAAAGATGAATTAACAAAAGGATCAAATCTAAACAAAATTTGACTAGTTAAAAGTTTAAAACAAATTTAGAGGGAGGAAGATCTTTATCATATGGATTGCCCCAGACATTAATAGAGATAGCATCATCAGAGCCTCTCTTCTTGTTCGATACAAATTCCTACACACATGTACTACTAATTAATACACATGACATAGCGACTAAATTAAAGCAAGGTTCCCTTTCTATAAGGGTGTGTGCAATATTATAAATTAATTAAATGATTCAATGTTAGACTTGTCATTAAAATAATTGCTTTAGATCTCATAGGATCAAGGATTTGATCAAACTCGAATAAATATCACCACACTTAATATGTGAAGCCTCTTCTTTATTTTTAGGTAATCTTCTTGAGGGTGATAAAGTTATTTTAGTTGCCCACAATTTTGGAGGTTCTTGTATATCTTATGCAATGGAATGTTTTCCCAAAAATAACAAAAATAATCTGTGTAACTACAATGGTGAAAGATGGATAGAGGGGATCCGGTGTTTTTTCCCAAGAGTTGTTGAGTCTGAGTAATCTCATATAAGATGCACAATTTATTTTTATGGTAATGATAACAAAAACCCTTCAACAAGTCTTGAGTTTCAAAGAAACCAACTAAAAGAGTTGTTTTTCAATCAAAGTACCATTAAGGATAATGTCCTTGTAGCTATCTCCATGACGATGTTTCCATTTACACTAGTGATGGAGAGGATCTCTCTCACATAATATAAACATGGTAGTGTGACACAATTCTTCATTCAAACACTTGAGGATCAAGCTTTGACCCAGTCTACTAAAAAACTCTTGATTGATGCAAATCCTCTATATTGGGTTTTCAAGTTCAAAGGTAGTGACCACTGGCCTTTCTTTACAAAGCTACAATAATTGCATAAAGTGTTGTAATAAATTGCATAATTAGAAAAAGTTGGAATGAGGTGTTCATTGGGCATGAGTATCTCAAATTATGTGTTCAACATAAATTCTCTACTAAAGTGACAATCATGGAACTATAATTTTTATTTCTCGTGAAGAAAATGTTTATAATATATGGGGATGATGTGGCTAGAATTTGGAATTTCTTTTAAAGTGAATTGTTGTTTGTCCATTATGTTATTGTTTTAATTAATCACATAGAGCATCACAATAAAATTTATCTAGGTAAGATTAGGTATTTAGCCTAAATTTATCATGCCTATGGCATATTTTTAGAATATTATATTCCTAAGTTCTCTAGAATACGTGTATCATCATTATATCTAACAATAAATTAATATGTACAATGTAGCAAAAGGGATAAGATACATTAAAAAAAAAGTTCTCAAGCATGGAGTTCAACAGTTGCCTAGATGATATTAAGACTAATACAAGATGCACTATGCTAACTCTTTTTTATGTTGGTCAAACTAAAAGAGATCCAAATACATCTTATTTTTTATTAATTTCATTTGCATAAATGAAATATTGATTTTTCACAAGAAGAATTATGAGCTAGTTTCTTAGAAAGGAAATAATTTAACATAATATTTGATAGCCAAAGTTTGTAATGTAAATCTTATAACACAAATGCAACTAAAATATCACAAAAAGACAAAGAAATTTGAATAGTCAGAGAAGGGAGTTAAATGGTCAAATGAATTTTGTATTTTATTTTAATATTTGTAAAGTTTAAATTAGGAATCCTATATGTTGTAAAGTTTCTGAATTGAAAGGGACTTTTTGCAATTATGCACAACTTGATCTACATGGAAAAAGGAATCAAGACTTATGCTCAATTTTGGGAGAAATAAAGTTTTTTAATAGAATTTTGCATATCATTCATTCTTGATGGGATTTTATGTTGTTCTTACATGTCTAGTATGAAATAATTTCTTCTAATTTTCTTTGTAAATTGGTGTGAATGCAAAATAGTAACCTTTATTCACGTGTTTATGGTTTATGTAGGATTAATTCACTATTTTATGCATGCTAATTTATTTTCAATTCTTGTTCTTTCCCATTTTTGTTTCCTTTGTTCCTTTTCATTAAAGGGACACAAAATCTAAAAATGCCCACCATGCAATGGAACTCCCCCTTTCAAATGCTAAGAAAAATCACCCTTCACATAATCACTTTTTCACAATTACAAGTTCACATTGTTGTCCATTGGAAAAGACAATGGAATAACCATATAAATCATAGTGACCAATTCACTTGCTAACATCACCAAAGCTCCCTCTACAAGATCAATACAAAATCTAAGAATTCCACATGATGTCATCATTTTTATTTCCTCAACAAAATATCATCTATATCAAATAGATAGATCTATTCACAAGAGAACCCATGTTGTACCAAAACTCCAATCGCTAATTTAAGTTTCCACCATGGTACTGTGTTCAAGTGATTCCTAACTAAAATATTCAAAACAAACAAGTGAAATGCACAAAAGGAAATCACAAACCTACACTCAAGATTGGCCTAGTTAAACTTGAACAAAATAAAAGATAAAATCAAGTATTATATCTTTCCCAAGTTGATCTTTGGTTGGCCCTTTTGATGATGATTTGTGTGCTCCTTTCTTTGACAAAATGTCATGCAACTAGGATGAAGATGATGGGGATGCAATGGAGAATGCAATGGTTGCCATGATTGTTGGATTGGATGCAAGAATGAAGCTCTAAAATGTTGCAACAATGGAGGTAGCAAGATGGCTTAGTGTATGCAAAAGTTGTGTTGTTCCAAATAAGCAAATTTTCTAAGTATTTAGCAAAAGTGCCTCTAAAGGAATGGATGGCTAGGATCAATCCTAGGGAAAATGATCAAGTATTGAGATGTCTTGAGACATCTCAACTCATGAGATGAGGACATGTGGAGAATGATGTCGAAAGGAGATGGTGAGGTGGAAGTGACATGGAACCACATGAAGGTACTTGCAAGTACCTTGGGAATGTGCAAGATCTCATAAAGGAGTTTCTTGTCCATTTGTACAAAGGCATGGGGTGAGAGGACAAGGGAGGGATTAAAAATTCTTTATGGGGAGATATGAGGAATTAAAAATTCCTCAAAAGGCCTAAGTAGAATAAATTGAAATTTTAAATTCCAAGGAGGTATGGTGGTGACTTCTCCAAAAGGAGAAAGTCATTTATAGGGTTGACCATAAGTGGGTGCCATAATGGGGAGATATGAGGAATTAAAAATTCCTCAAAAGGCCTAGGTAGAATAAATTGAAATTTTAAATTCCAAGGAGGTATGGTGGTGACTTCTCCAAAAGGAGAAAGTCATTTATAGGGTTGACCATAAGTGGGTGCCATAAATGGCATAGGATTGGTTAGGCTAAATCATTGGTTTAGATTATGCAAATGAAGGATTAGGTGGGTTAATCCTGATTAACCATCCACTTGCATTTTATGGAGGATGTGACCCCAATCTTAATTAGGAATGTGCACACCCTAATTAGGGATTAACTGGACTAATCAGGATTAGGGGAAATTATGGAAGATGGGACAAGAAGAGAGAGAAAAGGGGGATGAATTAAAAAATATTTTAATTCATAATGGATAAATGACTAAATTAAATAATTTGTCTATTTATTTAATTTAGAGAAGAAGGGGATAAGGTATTCAATTAATTAATTAAATACCTTAGGGGATGTTAGGGATAAGACAAATATTAATTAAATATCAAATTATTTAATTAACATGATCATGGATGCAAGATAGAAGAATATAAAGGTAAATTTGACCATGTGGGGGTGGTCAAATTTAGGTGTCTACATTTTTTCCCTCTTCAAAATGTCATTAAAGTAATGATGTTTCAAATAAGAATAAAATACAGATGACTCAATGAAAGAAAGTACACTACAAGATGCCCCGGTATGGATGGGAAAAGGATGAAAAGGAAAATGAGGAAATATGGAAGGTTATGCCCCCTCGAGAGGGTAGATGGGGAAGAAAGGGGGCCCTAAATGGCGTCTCGATAGGAGGAAATGGATGGTACCATTAGTACAATAGCGAAAAACCATGAAAAATGACTTTTGAATAGAGGAAAATAGACGAACAGGGTAAAAATGACGGCCAAATGAAGAAATTAGGTTAAAAAGATTAAAAGGGGGTAAAAAGGAAAGGCTAAATAGGGTCAAAAAGTGAATATAAATAGTAAATTAGAAAATTCACTATTCACTTAAATGACTTCATTGTGCACACGTAGCGAGGTGATTGGATGAGCGAGAGTGAGATGGCAGACAAGTAGATCATTCACCAAGCGTACATTGTACACGAGTACTACCATCTATCGATCGTACCCTGATAGGTATGCTTCCAAAAAATGAGCCTTGTCTTTGGATTTTGAATTTCACACATGTTGCATTTTCCATAGGGGAGGGGTGGGTAATATTAAGAAAAATGGGTTCACCACAGGTGGGTTGATTCTCCCATCTAAGAAAGTGCATTCGCCCCTATAGCAAATAGGCGAATGCGTGGCAAAGAACGAGTGAAAGTGCTTCCACAGGGGCAGATGTGCGATGACAAGGGCAAGTGCAAAATCACCCCTAAATGGGATGGAAGTTGCACTTATGAAGAGGCGAATGCATGACAAGAGGGGCGATCTCAAAATCGCCCCTCAGAAGAAAGGGCAAGGGAGAAATCACCCTCCAAGGGGAAGGGTGATTGCAAATGCGCCCGATAGAGGGAAGGGCAAATGCAAATTCACTCGAAGGGGGGAAGAGTGAATGGGAATTCGCACGATGAGGGACATTGGGATACAAAGGAAAATGTGATTTCGTCAAGTTGTGGAAAGGGGCGAACTCGCCCCCAAGAGAGAAAGAATAGGAAAATATGCCAAACAATAAGTGAATTCGCCAAAAGAGGGATGCAGGGGAGAATGAACTATGCCAACGAGTGAATGCACAAAAAGAATGGACGAACATGTAGGCTACAGGGGTGAATGTGTGAAACTAGGGTAGGAAGAGAAAGAGACAAGAAAAAAAGGCAAAAGACCTGACATATTACATTTTGTGGATGCAGGGCATGTTGGCATATGTCTTGGGGAGATTGTTTGCATATAGCTTCTAGTGTTGTCATTGATGGCAACTAAAGTCAATATCCCGGTCCGCAAATCAAAATTTATTCATACCAGTAGGAAAAGTAGAGAACAGTGTTCTACCGATAGAAAGCAGAAAGAACAGGGTATCCTGTCAGTTAGTTGATCTATATGCTTCACCGGATCATCATTTTGTGTTGTGGATCCCTAGGATAGTTTGTTAAGCATATATGTTACTTTATTAGTAAGTTTTGTGATGTTGCATTAATCGATGTGTGAGCTTGGAGATCCGATAGGATGTTTTTCTATTTATTTGTTCATTGTGGCTGACCTAGTGAATGTCGCATGTCGTGGATGTATAAGGAGTAATTGATTAATTGGTTCTTGTGTTGTTTATTTTGTTTTGGGTCATAGCTATAGTCTAGCCTACTTGTGTTGGTACACATCAAAGATTGCTCATGATTTGAGTCGACATGTGAGGAATATTTCATATTTTGCTGAAGTCGACTTTGAGTAATTGAAATTTTGGTAGCAGGTATATATATGAGATTGGTAATTCATTTTGAAGTGTGTATGTGTGCAAAAAGAGTAGAGCAAATGTATGTGTGAATATCAGAAGGGTGATTGAGCGAGTTATGCATAGTTTCACTTGTGCATTAAGATTTTGTGGAAGTGAGTTAGAGCAGAGTAGAGTGAAGTCCAGAAGGAGTCAGGGGGTCCAGAATCTAATTTATGAGCTTAACTGGAACTGTATTTTGGCATATGCAAATGCTATCTTTACAGTTCAACCTTTTGTTGTAATCAAAAACATTTTGTAAGGCAGTGAGCCTTATTTTGAGCAGTGAGCTCTAGGCAGTGTGCTTGAATGCATGTGCATTCCCTTTTCTTCATACTTTTAATAGAGTATAAATTATGGATTAATCTCCACCGTGGTTGTTCCCCTAATAGGGTTTCCACGTAAAAATATTGGTTTTATGGTGATTTGATTATCTTGTTCATGTGCTTGCATCTTTATTTCTATTTATGTGTTGTAAATGGTTTATGATCAGAATTAAAGTTTAAATCTTGTTGAACACTGATTCACCCCCCCACTCAGTGTTCCCTGAGTCCAACAGGCCATAATACAGTGTGAACACGGGAGAGAAACTCGGTCACACTCACGATCGATGGTTTCACACTAGATGATCACGAGACATTGGATCGAGCAGGGTTGTTGCACATGGTAGCATTCCCAGCGTTTAGGGAACATTGACCATTGCTAACAACATTCATGGAGATATGGAGTTTAGAGACCTATACCTTCCTCCTCCCCTGTAAAGTGCCTTGCCAAATCTAACCTAAATTTTCTAATTTGTTGCCTTGGGAATTTTGGAAAACACTTGTCTTGCAAACTGTGTTCTGCTAGTAAATGGTTAAATCTGTTTTGTGTGTCTTGTTTTTGAATGATGGAATGATGCATAAAATACTTCTCTAACAATGCCAAATAACTCCAAATGCAATAAGGATGAAATGCAAGTATTTTTGTGATTTTCCAATGCAAATAGATGACTAAGTTTCATGCAAATATGCAACTACAATAAACTAACATTTTGTCAAACACTTTATGTGCAAACCCAAACTCCAAAGTATTGCAAATATATGATCTCAATCTAATTACAATCTTGACACAAATGTCTATGACTGATTTACAATTCCAATTATGATTGGACAACAAACTAATGAGCCTCCTTTGACAAATTCTTAACCAAATTACAATACTTATTCTTGTTGTATGACAACAACCTTACAATGACTAAAAGTGCAATTACAACTAAATTTATTGAATGAAAAGGAACCTAATCATAGACACCAAAATGCAGGGATGACTAATGTAGATAGTTCAATTGATTCTCCTCACATATGACTCCATTAGCTGCTAAAAAGATGCACCACTATTTCCTGGAGGGTTGCGACTTGTTTTAGCTAAGAATTGAATTTATTCAAGCCTCCCTTTCCAAAATTGAACTTGCAATATAGCGGGTAATTATGCTTCCAAATTTGACATAAATAAACACCAAAATTTCATTCAAGGGGTTGCGCCAAGTAACCAAGAGGAGCCACAATTTTCTTGTGTTGCCCAAGATAAAAATAAAACTCTCCTTTGTGACTGAAAAATGACCATGAGCTTACAAAAATTGAACTCGCAAAAGGCTTCCAACAATCATCAAATTATGCAAATGATTTCTCCAAATTGGAAGACTGATGTATCTCCCTCTCAATTCTAGCTAGGGTTGATCTTTTACAACCAAACCTGGTATCCTAGAGTCTTCAAACCCTCGAACAATGCAAGCATTCAAACTTATACCACACAAGCATGAAAATAGATGAACTCGAGATGTGATCAAATGGCTTGCAATGAGCTCCTTATAAATAACTCACAATCACCTCCAAGAAGCTTCTAGCAAACAATATTATTTTATTCTCAAATGACTTTATAAGATAACATTTTATTTTAGTCACTTTATTAAATTAATTAAATATAAAGCTATCTTATGATATTATTTTATTGAGATAATTTTATAAATAATTAATTTAATATTTATTCCCTTATTTCTCCTTTTAGCCTTTGGGAATAAATAAAGGCTAAAATAATCTCCAGGTGGCTACTAAGAAGGGGACATTATAGTCCTCCCTCCTCGAAAATGCTTGTCCTCAAGCAATTGCAAATTGGGATGTTGTAGAATCTGCTCACCTTCCCATGTGGCACCCTCTCCTAGCAAATCTCTCCATCTCACCAAGTACTCCTTCACTACCCTATTCCTCAATCTCTTCTCTTGGGTATCAATTATATTCTCAGGGATGAGGACCAACTATCCCTCCTCATCCAACGGTGGCAGCTTCAATGAAGAAGTAACATGTTGTCCAAGTGCCTTCTTGAGGCACATAACATGAAATACATTATGAATCTTACTACTCTTAGGCAACTCCAACTCATATGCTACCTCTCCCACGCGCCTAATAACTCGGTATGGTCCATAAAACTTGGTCTTGAGCTTCTCTACACCGCTTGATCTATAATTAGAGTTTACAAAATTATCTTGTAAATTGAGTCCAATTACAATTTTTCCTGATCCAGGCAGTATTGCATGATTATGCTTCTTAACCGTTGAAAATGTGAAACTAGTTCATTAAATTTTACAGAACTTGAAAAAGGTTAACTATTTACTATAATGTTGTAATTAAAAATCAAATACTGAATAAACTAAAATGAAATTAGAGAGAATGTAAGACAGGAGATAGAAGAAGAATGAGACGAAAGATAGAAATATCACACACAGGTTGATAACGGAGTTCATCCTTCAAAGGAATATGTCTCCAGGTCCGCTTCTCAATGTTGGACCGCTTTCATTAATATCGCCAAGCACCTAAAGATTCCTTCTTACAATGTTCAAGCTACAAAACCTGCACAAAATTCCTCACAATCTCTCTCACTTTTACAATTTTGGTGTATAATAACACCTTGCAATTCTTCCTCTCAAAAAGAATTCAACTCTCCTTTAGCATTCTAACTCCGCATTTTCCAATAATTTCTAATCTCTATTTTTCTCTCCAAGAGAATTCTCCATACATTCCTCACTTGGTTACCAAAACTCCTAATCTCTCACCTTTTTATACAAATTTTTTTCCCAATTTGGTTTATAACCAAATGATTTACAAAATCAATCATATCTCCCATATTTTCCCAATTACAACATATAATCTTTGAAAATAATCCTAACCCTTTAAATTGATGGCCCTTATAATTTCAAGCTTTACAATATAATCCTTGGGCAGAAAAAGGACCCCTTAAAAATCTCACAAAAATCCTTAATATCCCTTTAATACCTCTTAAAATATTTTTCTTAGCCCTTATTATATCATAAAATGGGCTTGATAATTTAAAAAGGATTAGTTTCTTAATTATAGGGGTTAAATCCCTTAATTATAGGTTGGGATTAATTTAATTTTGGGATTTATGATTAATTTTATTAATATGGGTTAGGTCTTTTAAATTTAGGAGGATTCATTGCCTCTAAATCATGGAAATCTCACCAAAATTGGCTTGGGAATCCCCCCAAAATGACTTTTATGAGATTGATAAATAAAACCACCCACTCAATTAAAACAAGTCTAGAGTGTGTGGTGTGATGGTGAGGAGGATTTATAGGAGGTGGGTGGTCATGATTTTGACGCCCTCAAATAGCCAATTTTTTGTTGAACAGAACAACCTGCAAGAGGATAAATTTGGGTGCCATGTGGCGGCATGTGAATGGGCCATGTGGCACAATTTAATTCGTTGTCTTTTTCCATGTGTAAAAACATGATTGGCCAATCCTTTCCATGTGTAAAATTGTGATAGTGCCACATCACCATGTCTGCAGATTGTGCTACCACGTCACATGCTGACAACATCATTTTGACTAGTCAACTCCTTTTGTCTGCAAACTTTGACCGACTCTATTTTCCTCATACAGACTCCATTTTTGAAACCCAATATAGTTCCAGAATCAGTACGATGAGCTCTACAACTTGGTGTGGTTTTTTCCTCATTTTGAGATGATCAATTTTCCACCTTTTTCTTGGCCCCTCAATTTGCTAGTTTGACTAGACCTTTGACTGCACATAACTTCTACATACAGACTCCTTTTGAGCTCGTTCAAGTTGCATCAGGACCGTGTTGGAAAGCTCTGCATGATGATGTTGGTTTCGTGAGATTCTAAGACTATGAAATTTTTAGGTTTCTTGGATCCACCTGGATCATTCCTCCCCATTGAGAAGCTTTTGGACCACCAAAAGTCTATTTTTATGTGCAATTTGAGCTAGGGAAATGTCGCCCCACTTGCCCAGTATCATTTGTCCTTCCTGCTAAAATTTTGAACATATGACACATCACAAACATAAAGAAATATGAGATATATTTGCTGATACAATCAATTGCATGTTCATCAATATTCACTGTCACATTCATCATCCACATAGAACTAACTAGTAGAATAACAAGCAACGGTACTGAATAAACTTATGTGAAGGAAAAAGTATCAATGTGTTGGATTTCCTGAATAGGAACATTGTTAGAAAATGAATCATTTGAACCCTCTTTTACCACCTCTAGCTGAAGGATGAACTATGCTTGCAACTGATCCTCACTCTGTGTTGTTTGTGACACCTTATCATGATCAAAGATTATTTCATCTTCATGCTTAGTATCACTAGTTGTTACAAACATAAGGGTTAAAGCATTGCTTGCATTTACAATCATCTTCATATGCCCTGTGTTTACAATAGATCTATCATTCTTCATGTGATGAGCTATTACAATATATTCAATTCCATCCTTAAATAAATGATACTTATTATGTTCCCTGTAGAAAATGGCTTTCCTATCATACAAGTAAGGACTACCTAGAACCATCCCACAGATGTCAAGCAGAATTACATCTAACTCTACCTCTTCTACAAACTTGGATGTGATTGCAAATCGGAGTTTACACTGCTTTGACACATTTAGCTGAGCATTATCATGCACCCAACCCAATGGATAAGATCTAGGATGAGGAGTTGTTTTTAATCCCAATTGCTTAACAACTTATTCTGAGATAAGATTAACTTGTGACCCACTGTCTATTATTGTATCAAGCTTAGTTTGTTTAGCAATAGCCCTTATGTGAAACAATTCATTCCTTTTACTTTTAATACGCACTTCATTACAACTTAAAGAAGAAGCATGAGAACTAATACTGACAATAGGAGTATTACCTTTGATACCCACAACTGAAGTCTTGGTTTCATCATTAGAATCTGATCTGAGATCATGCACGATAGCTACAATCTTTTACTTACCCTTTTGATCTTTGAACCACTTTAATTTCTGATCAGGATGCAATTTCCAGCACTTTGCATCTTCATGCCCTTTCTTCTTATAGTGTGAGAAATAAGGCTTATCCTCCTCTTTTTTTATAGTAGTTGTCTATTGCATTTTCTCCTTCCATTTCTTGCTCCCTTTGTGTTTATTGGAGTCCACTAAGAGACCATCATGGATATTCCTTGAGCTCATTTCTAGATGAATAGCTTGCACACTAACTTCATCAAGGTTAGTTGGATTAAACATAAGTATTGTATGCCTCAAATTTTCATGTAATCCACCTATGTACTTTAACAAAATTTCTTGTGTGTACAATGGAATGCCCAAAATTAAAGCTCTCTTCCTTATCTCCTATGCATATTCTTGCACACTTTGTCCTTTCTCTTGTCTTAATGATTGCCAATTCATTACTACTTTTTGCATGTGACCTAATGGATAAAATTGTTTCTTTAATGCAACTATGAATTCAAACCAAGAAGAAATAATTTTACCATATCATCTTAGATCTTCCTTAGTTCTGCTCTCCCACTAGATTAAGGTTGTGCCTCCCAAGCGAAGAGTGGCTAATTGGATTTTTTGAGAATCTTCAATAAACTTTTGAATTCTACAATAAACTTCAATTTGTTTTATCCAATTATCAAGTTTTTTTGCATCTAGTTCTCCATTATAAGTTGGCAAATCAAATTTAACATCAAGCTTTAACAAAGGTGTATTAGCTTCAGACTATACATGTTGTTTCTTTTTAGAAGAGTTAGATGAAGAAGAAGAAGAGGATGAAGAAGATGAAGAGGACGGGGATGGAGGTTCAGGAGGGTCACGACCATCTCCTACTCCTTTACCTTTGTCTTCTTTTGAAGTGGATTCACCTTCATTCTTCTTTTTGTTATTGGGTTCCTTTTTCCTCAGTCATTCTTATCTCTCTTGGAAAAGAACTTCCACCATAGCCTTCATTTCAAGAAATGCATTTTGGAAAGCTTTCTATGAAAGCTTCGTAGGAATTTGTTTAGCTGCCATTTCTAGTCATGGAAAAGACCTTCATTTTCTGATCTCAGGATTGAATTTTGTAAGTGCACCTTCTCCTTGCTTCAATTTCAACCCGGTTAACATTCACTTTTGCAATTTTCTGTTAAGAAGCTCTGATACCAATTTAATCTATAATTAGAGGTTTACAATGCAAATTATTTAAACTTAATTACAACATTTTAGTAATTAATAATTTCATTAATTTATGTAAAAGTGAACCTATTATGTAATTTCAACGGTTAAACAACATAGTCATGCAATTCTATCTAGATCAGGAATAATTGTAATTAAGGTTAAATACATTTGAATTGTAAACAACTAATTATAGATCACCGCTCTTCTTCAAAGAAGACTATCTATAGGGTTGCAAATGAAAGTAGACCAAATCACCCACCTCAATACTGTGCTCAACCCTTTGTTTATCAACATAAGTCTTTTGTTGATTATGTGCCACCTGCAAGTTGTCCTTGAGTGCTCTCAAGATATACTAACTCTCCTAGATCCACTCCTTGGCCTTAGGAGCCCTTCTCTCCCCAAAATCCAAATCCAAGAATGATTGTGCATCATATCCATACAAAGCCCAGAATGGAAACATCCCAATAGACATATGATAAGTGGTATTATAACAATACTCTCCCAAGTGCAACCACTTAATCCATTCCCTCTGTTGTCCTAAAATATAGCTGCACAAGTACCCCTCAATCCACTTATTTACAATCTATATGTTCTATCTATATGTCTGAGGATGGTAACTCGTGCTCGGTGTCAACTTAGTACCTGCCAACCTAAAAAGCTCCTGTCAAAATGCGCTCAAGAACTTGTTATCCCTGTCACTGACTATGTACCTAGGTAGCCCATGCAACTTGAAGATCTCTCCAAAGAACAACTCAACTACCTATGGTGCCCTATACTCTATAGGTATAGCAAATAAGTGGGCATACTTTGTCAACCGATCCACTACCACATAGATACAATCTCTCCCATGCACCTTGGGTAGACCTGTGATGAAGTCCATGGAAATGCTCTCCCACTTCCACTCGGGAATGGGAAATGGCTACAATAATCTTGGTGGATGCAAATGCTCTGACTTGTTCGACTGACAAGTCACACACTTCCTAACATGTCTCAAAACATCCTCCTCGAGGCCCTTCCAAGAGAACCTCTTCCTGAGATGTCTATAAGTTTTAAAATAGCCTTGATGGCCTACTAAAGGAGTGTCATGTGACACCTATAGGATCCTCTCCTTCAATTTAGATTCTGGCACCAAGTAAATCTTGTCCTTGTAGAATATCACATCACCCAAAATTCGGTGCCTATCATCCTATATCTGCCCATCCATCACCTCACATGAAAATTTGTTCTTGGAGTATTCAACTAACAAAAGAGACTTTCAACCAACTAAAATCTCTAAAAGTGAACCAGTGACAGGATTCCTAGAAAGGGCATCAGCCACAACATTCTTCTTCCCTTTCACATATTCTATATCAAAATCATAGGATTGTATCCTACTGACCCATTTTTGTTGCATTTCATTCAAGTCTTTCCACTCCAACAAATACCTGAGATTATTGTGGTCGGTCCTCACCACAAACATTCCTCCAACCAAGTACTATCTAAACTTCGCCAAAGTATGCATTATGGTAAGCATCTCCTTATCATATATGGAGTAAATTTTCTTAGGTCCCCTCAACTTGAGGCTCTCAAAAGAAACGGGGTGTCGATTTTGCATCAGGATCGCTCCTATGCCTTCACCTAAAGCATCACACTCAATTACAAATGGTTGGCTGAAGTCTAGAAGCGCTAACACTGGGAAACTACTCATCACCTCCTTGAGCTTATCAAAAGCTTGATGTGCCTCATCGGACCAACTAAATGCACCCTTCTTTGTGAGATCTATCAAAGGTGCTCCTTGTATACGTCTTAAAATGGTCATGATTAATCAAGCTTGTTAATTAATTAAATATAAATTATTTAATTAATCTCCTAAAGTCATCTACATATAAATAAATTTAATTATTTATTTATATTGTTCATTCTTATAATTTTTCTACCTTAATTAAATAAATAACTTTATTTAATTATTGTCATCTCCTATATTCCTCTTAATTAAATTAAATAAATTTTATAATTTATTTATATTGATTATCATGTTATTCTAAATTTGAATATTTGAATTCGAATAAGAGTATTCCTCCAAACACCCCCTTCATCTCATAGTTAAATTAAATATTATAAATATTTAATTTAATACCATTTCTCACTCCACGAATAATTAAATATTTTAAATATTTAATTACCTTCTAAAATCATCTCTCACACATAATTAAATATTGCTTATTTAATTATGCGAACTTCTAATCTCATCTTCACATATAATTAAATATTACTTATTTAATTATGCGAATTTCTAATCTCATCTTCACATATAATTAAATAAATGAATTTATTTAATTATGAAATTCATTTCAACTCATTCTTCAAAATGGCAACCTTCCTTCAGATCTGAATGAGAACAATTGAAGAAGAGGAAACCTTCTATCTTTCTCTCAACTTTCAAAAATATCTTACCGTTCATCTTACCAGACTAAATATCAACCGTTGATCTTTGCCAACTAAGATTTTTACCATCAAAAATCTATAAATAAAACCTTTCAGAAGCCATTTGGATCGGATTTTCTTCAAACATCCGCATTCTGCCAAAATCATTCCTCAATCTTTCATTCGTTCTTATCATTCTCCGTTTGTCATCATATCAAGTTGTTACGCTGCAGAATTGAGCAACCAACATTCCTCCTCTATTGTCAACCCTTCAAAATCTTGCATCCTTGTGCAGGTGGACAAGAGCCATGGAGATCAATCAACACTAGTTTGAAAATCGGTTTGCACGTTCTTTGTTTATTATTTTTATTTTCATTCTAGTTTGTACTTCATGGTGCTTGATAGAATTTAATTTGTTTGTTGTCTTCAATGCATTTAAACCTTTGATATTATTCCCTATCTACATTTTGGTGCCCACTGTGGGGCCTTGCCCCATTTTTAACATTTATTTGCAGGTTTTTTGACAGGATTTTGCATTCTGGAATTTGGATTTTCAGCAAAATTTTCCGTTTTAGCGCATCCGAGGATTTTTGTAGCGCATCTGGGGGTTTCTGTAGCGCATCCAGGGATTTTAACAGTGCTTTTGCAGGTCTTTTGGTGCATTTAAGAGCTGTTTCGGTGCATCCAGGGACTGTTTCGGCACATACGGAACAAAATGGCGCATATATTCAGTCCATTTCATTAAAAATTTAAAAAATAAAAAATAATTTTTTTTAGCGCTGTTGTCACCTAGAATCGCACCCTGTGCAAAGTTTACAAAAAACTGAGCATTCTAGAGCAACATGGGATCATCTCAAGGCTGTGGGTCACCTATAACTGAAATGAACCTCCGGAGAAGGCCGACTTCCTTTGGGTATCACCTAAACTATTGTTTCTTTGACATTGAAAGTGTCTTGTCGATGCGATTATGTGTCTCTGCAGCTTTAGAAGTCATGTTGATACTGCCAAAAACCATTGGCAGGACAAACGGATTTGGTTAAAAGTCACAGCGAGCACCATTGAGCCACATCGATATCCTTTTCATTTGGTACATCCATCACTATCAGCCAGAGATTATCTGTTCGGGAATACCTCTCAATGAGCCCTCCATCTCTCTGTGAGCACATACATAGTCGGTATGACTCTTGGCGATGACCTCTCGTCGAGCTCATTTCGTTCCCCCTCGAGCTCACTCTTCTCCTCTGAGCTCGAGCTCCTTTGGCTTTCGGTGAGACAACATCGAGTCAGGGAGACCTCTTATCAAACTCACAAGACTATGCCGAAGTATATAACCTTTGGCGAGACTCCAAACAATCACCAAGAGATCAGTGGGTTGACAAGTCACGTGGAGATCCCTCTTTGTTGCTGAGACCACGTGATATCGATAGGACATCACTCTGATAGTCAGTTGCTATATCGATGAAATTCATGTTGGGGAGACCCTCGCAGACGTATGTAGAAGTCATCCTGCTAGGCTTTTTTTCTTCTATCAGCCAAACATCCCTATTTCGGGAAGAGGTTGTGCTGAAGGCACTTTAGCTTTGGTGAACACATATTTCGTTCCACTTCAGCAAGACACCTAGCGAGACCCCTTGCAGTCGGCGCGTCCTCTTATGTCACCGAGAAATTTCATAGAACTCCCCCTCTTCTTGTTGAATTAATTTTCATTGTGAAGGCTTCACTACTCGGTGAGACTCACGCTGAAGTATGAACCTTCGACCAACTTCTTTTCTTTCGGCCTGACTCCTGCCTGTCAGGAAGAGGTTGTGCTGAACTCTTTATGTTATGCTGAAGGCTCCTCCACTGTCAGTGAGACCTATGCCGATGCTGCCTCATTTGACTTCTTTAGTGTGACCCCTATCCTTCGGCAAGACACCTTGTTTCATTTTGGAGGTTGCAATGTTCGGTGGGACATTAACATGTCGCTAAGACCACCTGCCGAATTCCCTTTTGTCTGCCCAAAGAGCTACCGTTGTGTTTTCGGCAAGAGTTTTGCCGAATTGATTGTCTTGGTGAGGACCCATTTGAGTATCGGCAAGAGCCTATTGGTGTCAACCTGAAAGTATTTCACTCCATCGGGATGTTCCCTTGAGCTCAGGGAGAGCTTGCTTAGTCGGCAAGACATCCTGCTGACCCTGCCCTCATTCTGTCCGAGTTCTTCTTTACCTTCATTAAGAATCTCGCTGAACTCTTGCATTCTTTCTGAGTTCTTTTCACCCTTTGGTAAGAGATCTGATGTTGGCAGGACATTAGCTTCAATGATGTCGCCTTCCCTGTCGGGGAGACACTAAGCCTTCAGCATGACCTCATGCTGAGCCTTAAAACCTTTGGCAAACTCTTCATTCGGCAAGACATCTGATGTTGGCGGGACATTCCAGCCAAGTCCCTTAGTTACACCGAGGTTCTTTTGTGTCGGCGGGACTCCTGTCGAAGACAACTGCATCGAGGTCCATCCTTTCCTTTTGGCGAGACACTGAACCTTCGCTGGGACTTCTCACCGAGCGCTGTAGGTCTCCCCGAAGCCTGTGGTTGTTGAGAGTCTCGGCGAATGACAATTGAATGGCCTATCGGCCAAGGAAAACCACGTGATAAGAGGTCATATCGAACCCTCTCCGTTATAGCGATAGGCTCTGCAGGCTCGTTCGGCATGACAAAAACTAGGTCTTAACGACCTGCTCAGGATGGAATAAATCAAACAGTCAGTCGGTTAGACAATAGGAGATTCCTGTCGACTTTCTCCTTGGATGATTTTCATGTCAAATCTTCCTAGGGTGGCCTCTCCTGCTGAGTTCACCGTGACCTGACAACAAATGTAGAGTCTTGCCCCTGTGCGAATGTCCCACTGGCCTCTAAAGATCTAACACTTGCTTATCTCGCTTGATTTAACCGTAGGTGAAATAGAGGCAACAAGCGCATTTAGGACTTCTTTAAGCACATCTGGGACTTTTTCTGGCACATATGGGACTTTTTTTTAGCGCATATGGGACTTTTTCTAGCGCACAGGGCCTCTGTTTTAGCACATATATCACTGTTTCAACATTTTTTTTAGTTAGTCTTAAAATGGCCATATCTTGGTCATTTTTTGGTCTTTTTCAGTGCCTTTTTTTTTAAATGGGGTAGAATTTCATAAGATATCCAATGGTGTAGGTGTTTATCAAATTTGACAGAGTTAACATTTTTTTAAATGCATCTGATACTGTTTTAGCGCATGCAGGGTCTGTTTTAACGCATATATCACTGTTTCAACTTTTTTTTAGTAAATCTTAAAATGGCCGTATCTTGGTCATTTTTTGGTCTTTTTCAGTGATTTTTTTTTTATATGGGGTATAATTTTATAAGATATCCAATGGTGTAGATGTTTATCAACTTTTACAGAATTAAAGTTATAAAATTTGCATATATTCTTCAGCACATAGGACTTTTATTCTAATAGATTTTTAATTTGTTTCTTTTGTCTTGGTGACTTGTTGGTGAATCATACGAAGCTGGAAAAGCATTGGGATCAATCAAAAAAACAATTTGGAAAGTGAATAATCAGGTGCACACATTCTATTTTAAATCTCTTAATCTTGTTTGTCACACATTTCAATTTGGGACATAAAATCAATCTTGTTTGATCACATAATTGAAATTGGCTTAAAATGAATTTTGTCTTCAATCACACTTCAAAAATTGGGTTTAAAACGAATCATTGTCTTCCTACACATTTTGATTTGAGATCTAAAAAGAACGAGTGCTTCATTGCTTTCTTCCACACATTTCCTTTCTAAGGGTCAATTAACAACTGTGAGTGTGAATCAAGTGTGTGTGTGATCACAAACACCTCACTTGGTTTGCTTTTGTTAAACCCTTTCTAGGAGGCCTGCTAGGGGATTTCATCACCCCTGGGGATGACCTCAATCGAAGTGTGAATCGAAAGACACGCTTGTTTGGGAGTTAAAATTTTGTCACTCTTGGCTAAGCTCGAAAGAACTTTATACCTTTGGGAAGTGAAGGTGAAGGGTGGGTTACCCCTTTCTCCCAGTTGTGTGGCAGGATTTTTCTTTCAAATCATCCTTAGACAACCTTGTGTAGACTAGCTTAAGACCTAATTGGCCATACCCACTTGACTAGGTCTAGGACTTGTTGATGTGTCTTCTTCAAATGTGTGCTTAATAATCACATTCATAAATTCCAAATTCAAACATGCTTATGTGTCTTGCGTGAGTGATTTATGTTTGTGCATGTGTGATCATTCATTTAAACATTGCCAAGTCAAGCTAAACACCAAACACATAAAGACAAGTCACTCTACACGTTCTTCCAACACATTCATATCCATCCACTTTCATCCTAATCATTCTTCTTAGCCACATCCTATCCATTTCATCCTAATCAATCAAGTCATCCAATCTAATCATTCCACATCATCACCATCACCAACAAAGTCCTAGTCGCTACTTGTCAAAATGGTCATAATCATAAACAAGCCCAATCCTAATCATAAGCCCAAAATCATAATCCAAGGGGGCTATCCCTCTAGGACAAATCATGAGACAAAACCTAAGCCCGAGATCATCATTCAAGGAGTCCCTTTCTCTAGTTCAAATAATGAAATAAAACAAAAACCTAAAATCAGACTTCGAGGGGCTTCTCCTACCTCCTCTAATAATGACAAAAATGATGTTGCATACTTTGATGAACAAATCGATGCACAAGAGCTTACACACCTGTGTGACACCATGGCCACATTCGAAAACAAAGTCCTAGCATCCCAACTTCAAAACCTCCTTCAGACACTTCACCAAATACCCCAACCCCTAGACCACCAAACCATACAAAGCCTTCAAACCCTCTTCCAAAATTTTCAAAAAATTAAATCACCTCAAATCCAACACCTCCTAGCTCAAGCCAATCAATTCATTGCCACTTGTCAAATCCAACAACCACAACATCATCCCCTATCCATTCATTATCAACCAATGCCACCTCAACCTAATGTGTCATCCGCTTCCACCTCATACCAATCTAATCCATCCACTTCTTTGCATGTCAATGCCACATCAACCTATCAAGCCACATCACGACAAACACATGTGACTCTAAGTTCTACCTTGCAACAAGGCCAAACTTCCTCATATTCTAATGCAACCATTGACAAGGGGAATACCAATCTAGCACATTCACCCTATAACTTTATCACACCATCATCCAATCAAAATCAAAACCCTAAGCCAACACCTTCCACCCCTACACCTCCAAAGAATGTGACGCAAGGGCTACGAGCAAGGAATCAACTTTCGCCATGTCATTCAACACATATTCATGAACATACAAAAGAGTCATCAAACATCATGCCAAGTCCTTCAAGCCAACCATGTCATCCATGACCCCTTGAGCCAATTAAAGAGTCTCCCCTCTTAAGTCCAAGTCACCCTCTATCATGCTCCTATGTTTTTGACCATCAAGAACATGACAAGTCTCTCCATGAGAAATCTCCTTCCACCTCCATTCAAATAAGTCATGAGGTATGTCAAGAGCACCATCCTAAACATGAGAAAATATTACCCCCTCATCCACATAAAGATCAACACCCTCCCAATGATTCCATTCATAACATACCTAATGCTATTCATGATCAATCTTTCATCTTTGATCAAGACCCCTTTTATGATCAAGAAGACCATGATGATCCCCTTAGCCAACTTTATGCATTCCATGGTCAAGAGCTTGCCACCTCACCCATCCATGATACACAAACATCCACTTCCCATGATGAGACATATGCCTCCCCAACACACATAGAAGATCAAACAAATACCTTGGATGTAAGTGAACACAATGCTCATCAAGATCCTAATGATCCTCTATCACCCACTATGAACCCCATTGCAAGTCCTCCATCCTATCCTATTGGTCTCTCCACCCTCATTCATGAATGTTCCTCCTTAGAACAAAAAAAACCATTATCTTCCCTTGCGTCATTTTCTCCATCCAATAAGAAACTCGTGTCTAGTGTTCCACCTACACCTAGTCCCATTGTCCATTGCACACTCCAAAACATGAACCACCAAGGTAAAGGTCTAGACCTTCATGAAAAAGGTATTTTGGAGCCCATCCATGTCAAAGTCCCTCCACACTCTTATGGCCTTGGACATACACCCAAAGGACAACAACCTAAAGATGTTGGTATATCCTCCATGCATCCTAAGTCCACTTTCCATCATGAAGCCTATCGTATCCCTAAAACATATGTTTCCATCCCTCCTCCATCATCTTACAAATGTCAAAAGCATGTGACCATACACCTTCCACCATCCACTTTTCCACCATTACTTCCAACTCCTAATATCCCTCCATCAACTTTGCCACCATTACTTCCAACTTCTAATTTCCCACCATCAACTTTACCACCATTACTTCCAACACCTAATATCCCTACCATCCAATCCTCTTATCCATGTATCCATAAATCCTCTAAACATCTTAATCATAACCAATCAATGCACACATTGTATAAACATGAAGCTTCCACCCATTCCACCATACCCATGGGAATGGGCCCCTACGACTATCCTCCTGGGCCCCACTCCCGTCTTCTGGAACGGCTACTATGGAACAGGGAGGGGGGCGATTCTAGTGGTGGGTGGGAGGCCCCTTCTATGTCCCCCCACCCACCCGCTATAATTCCCCCCCAGTTGGATGGGGAGATATAGTCGGGTGGACATAGTTCCCGGGTGGGGGGTATAGTTCCTCCCATCCACCCCCGGGCGAAGAATTGAAATGGTACACGAATATGAATTCTCCAAAATGCGACTGATCGAATGAAGTGGAAATAGATACCGGGTCCACTCCACCCTACTATTCTCAGGCCCCTGCCCATAGAATAGTAGGGGGATGGCTAGTTTCGTTGGCTTCCCTATAGATAGTAGGGCACAAAAATCTTTGCCTCGCGCACAGGATATGGTTCTAGACTTCAATCTGGAAGTCAATTTAATGAAAGAGAAGTGCCCTACCCCCTACCCCTACTATTTTCAAGGGAAAGGGCCCTACTATTCTATTCTGGCTAGCAAGCCGTTCAAATTAATGGATGTCAACCGGAGGGTGTGTGTTTGGAGGTAGTACCTCAATTCTCTATCTAATAGATAGAGACCTTTCCCCCGGGCTCAGAACGCCCCTACTTTAGATCCTCCATCCCTATCTATATACTAAGACTGGTCTTCCCGCTTCCCGATTCAAACATCACGCGTTCGACTCTTGATTTTGAGGCATCCAATTCCATATCACAGAGAAAGAGCTTATTCTATCTCATCTCGTTACCGATCGATCGAGAATGATGGGCCAAGGTGATTTCATGCATATGATGGTTATTCCGTTCAGTGCCAATCCAGGACAATAGAGATTCAGAAAACACTGCCTGATCATTTCACCCTACTTTGTGGGGTGGGTGGGGGGTTAAAAGCATGAAACACGAAACAACAGCCCCATAGAACTGTAGGGGCCCTTCTTCCCATAGAATTGTAGGGGCCCTTCTTCCCATAGAATTGTAGGGGCCCCTCTTCTCCATAGTCAAACACACTCCTGCTTATGGAATACAAGGGTAGAGAACCCCTACAATTCTATGGGGGTTGGAGCTATCGTGGTAGCTTGCTTGATCCCTCAAACCATCCACTCATCATCGGGAAGTGGTGAAGAAGCTTCAGAGATTCAATAACCCCTCTTCTTTTTATGAGTGAAGGAGAGAACGACTTATGCGTGTGTCATGTGCGGTGAAAATTACATGTGCATCAGGGTAAAACCCATTCGCTGTGATCTACATAGATCTACTGGAATTTACCACTTCGATCAATATCTCCTCCCACCCCCCTTTAGAATAGTAGGGGGCAATAGAATAGTAGGGGCCTCCCACCCGGTGACTTATTCTCCTTGTCCTAGAGGGGAACAGTAATTTATATAATGAGAATTAATTGCCAAGAAAGATGGGCTTCATTAGCTTGATCGGGCGAGGGCTAAACTACACTCGTCAGCTTGGATGAATAAAGCTGGGCCTGTCTCAGTCCCAGTGTGGTCCGAAAAGACTAGCTCATGATCATGTCCAAGCCTCCTTCCCCACTGCGCCTATAGATAGTAGGGGGTCCCCTCTTCCTGTGCCTAAAGGCCTATAGATAGTAGGGGCCCCACCCTACTCCAATATACCAGTCCCCGAGGCTTTAGAGTCCAAGTGACTTTGGGCTTGATCATTGGAACCAATCGTTATTACATACGAGAGGAACTAACTAGTTTCCCGACAACGAGGCACATTATCTAAAGGTATCCCTCAAGGGGTGGGAGGAGAGCCACCCACCCACAACTACCTGGCGTCAAATAGTAGGGGCCCTCGGGAACCAACTGTCCCCTTTCCGTTGCTAGTTTCTGACCCCTCTGGAACTTGGGGACCGCGTGGGTGGATAGGGGCCCACCCATTAGAATTGGAACTTGCCCTATTCGCACCCACCCTCAGCTGCGGGTTCCTGGGTGGGAGGACAAAAGAGGTTTAGGGGCAACTATAGTTTCCCACCCTGCTTCCCGGCCTAGATTCTATACGTAACATGCCTACCCGGGGATGGGTGGGTAGTAGGGGCCTCCCACCCACCCCTACTATCGATAATTCCCCACCCTACCCCGGGATGGGTGGGATAGTAGTAGAATAGAACTATTCTTTTTTGGGGGGTTGGGGGGGTGGGCATGTTATGTATAGAATCTGGGCCCCTAGTATTTGCCAGGCCCCTACTATTCTAAGGGATTTCTAGCCGGTAGGCCTTCAGGGTAGGCATCTTTCGCGCGTGGATGAGAAGCACTCCCCCGGTTGCCAGCCGTTCAACTAGCAACAACTTTTCTTCGGTGGCATTGGATGAGATTGATAAAACGGCATTGAACTGACTAAACCTTCTGATACAGTAGGCATTGAACCGACTGAACCAATGAGAAATCTCAGATTCTATACGTCCTAGAAAATGGTAGGGGGTGGGAGACACCAGCTAATCTACCGCATCAAAACTTGATTATATATGTAACATGCCCACCAAACCCTACTATAGATAGTTTGGATAGGGGTTAGGGATAGGTGGATAGCGCGAGCCCTAAGGCCTCTCCCTGATGGGGCCATCACTATCCACCTCTCCCCGATGCATCACTCTCTATTTGTGTGATACGACCCCCCCACTATAGAAAGGCCCCTATGGATATATGGCATCAGTTGTATCACGTAGATAGATGGTGGAGAGGGCCCCCCCTGTCTATATAGTATAGTGGGGCTATAGCTATCTGAAGACAGAGAACTATAGTCATCGGAGGAGAGCCCTACGGGCAAGCTCGAGCCTCTCCCGGCTGGCTATATATGTAGGGCGGTCGATAACAAGACTAATCTAATCTTGCAACAATTTATTAAAGGGGGCCCCCCCTTTCGGCACCTAGGAGGGCCTGGAACCATAATTCAGGTGGGGGGGCCCCTAAGGCCCCTACTATTCTAAGGGTGCGAAGCACAGGGGCCTCGAGTGGGGATTCTTTGCTTTTCATCAATCTCCTTCCTTATCAAAACTGAACTAAAGACTGAGACAAGTGAACCCGTGGATCTGAACTTGCCTAAAGAAACAATAGGCCCATTCTTCCTGGCAAAGCATTGAAGCTCGAAAGCAGCATTGAGAAGTAACAGTACGGTCAGAAAAAGAGGAGCTCAACTATGAGTCAAGGAGTTCAGTCTTAAACACCGGGAGAGGAGCACCAACCAAGCCACATCTGGAACTGCTATTGCCTCAACTACATCTGATCCAAGCAAATGGAATTGGAATTGAATGCCGACATGCATCAGCCGAGTAGGTGGAGTTAGCGGGAACTCGACCAATTGTTTTGTTTGATAGCAGCTTAGACTAAATGCCACCTTTTCTTATATATGTAATATGATTGGGTGGGTTCGATGCACCCAATGGAGGTCGACCACCGACACATCAAGAAGCATTCCAGGGATTAAATCCACTCATCGATAAGTGGTTGAACAATTGAGACGAAAGCGAGAACCAATGGTGACTCAACTCAAAGGCATATACATCACAAAAATCCCAACCATCCCCTTCCATCCAAAATGCACATTCTATTCAAAAATCTCAAATTCCTAAAACCCACAAGCAAAATAAAAATCATAGAAATACGAAGTCTATGTGGGTACCTAAAACACTTCATCCACCACCTCCTAAGCAAACATCTCCATTGCTTCCTACACCGCATCCACATCAAAAGATTCAATGTTTATCATAATGTGTGCAACCATTGGTCATGGTTCCCTTCCATTTCACAACAATCCCACATACCTCCACCTCCCCATCCTTCAACTACTATCCTACATATCTTCCCAATCACCTTCCTATGGTCCATGCTTTTGCATAAACCTTTCATCCATCCTTTTGCACAAGGCCTATTCAATCCACATCATCATCCACTATTCCCAATTCATTCTTGCATAAGCCTTTCATAATTTTCCATCTACCTAATCCATCCCTTTCATGTCATCCCTTACCAAAATCTATGAGCATAATGACATTTGACATGGTCCATGCAACAACATCCATCTAGTGGGACTATCACCTTTCACGGAACTAGACACTTGAGTCCCTCCTATCCATATTCTCCTTCTCCTATCCAAAAAGTCAAAAAAAAAAAAAAAAAAAAAAAAAGTAAAGAGAAATCCCTTCGTCCAATGGTGAAAACCTGGTAAACAGGCGCCCTGGATAAGTACCATGATGAAAACCTAGCAAATAGGCATCATGTGTAGGTTGATCTTCTATGTCGCTTACACTTGGGGGCACAATGTCTTATCTATCCAACCTATCCTTTTCATGTCTTATCATTTCCATCCTACCTACCATCTTTAGCCATCATACCTATCATATCGAGTCCATTCATCCACCCTTCTTCTTTTGATCTTGATGAAGATATAGGGGCAAAATGTTGAAACATGTCTTGGGTATCTCTTGATATACCTCATCCTTCCAAACAAGCCTATCATTATCCTATTGCCATAAGCTTTGTCATGAAAAATCCTAAGTCTTGTACCTAGAATGGGGCATATTATTCCTATGCGACATAGTCTTTGGAAATCACATCCTTGCTCTCTTATGATGCATACATCCATTCCATTCACTATGACCTATCCTTTCCATCCATCCATATATCATGAACCTTTTATCCCTTATCCCATCACCCACCCTTTCATCCATCAATCCCATCTATCTCCTTGCACCTAGACTTGGTTTTCCCCTTGTCATTGGTATCTAGCACAAAGGCTACTCAAATTTTCATCTTTTGACACGTCAAAACATTCCAAAAGTCCAAAAAAATAAAAATATTTCAAAAAGTCCAAAAAATCAAAACATTTCAAAAATCCAAAAAAATCAAAATATTTCAAAAATCCAAAAAATATTTCAAAAATCCAAAAATCAAAATATCCCAAAAAAAAAATCCAAAACAAATCAAATATCCAACAAAAATCCAAGCAATAAAATTAATCCATCCAATTAATTCTTCCAATTTCATCTACTTAATCCATCACCTCAATCCAATCATTCAACCATTCAACCAAATCAATCATCTTCATCAAATCCATTCATCCATACATCAAATCATCCATACATCAAATCATCTTCAATCATTCCAAGCAAATAATCCAAATGCACTTCAATCCTTAATCCATACCAATCAAGTCAATCAATCTTGTCAAATTATCCAATCACATCCTTTGGTCTTGGTCCTAATCTTGTCGTAAACCAAATCAACCAATCAATCAATTATCATAATCCTTGTGTTGCTCTAGGGACATGTCGCTCCCCACAATGACAACACTCTCACCATCATCAATCAATCAATCAATCAACGGTTTACAGCTTGACAGGGGCACTACCTTGTATGTTTTTGTATCATTTGTGCATGCTTGCTTGCTTGCTTGTGTGTGTTATCATTTTATCTTGCATTTGTTTCAAATCCATATCATTCTAGCTAATATTCATATCTTGTGTATGTTGGAGTAGCTTTTTGCACTATCCTTTGCATCTAAGGTCATATCATACCTTTTGTGCATTAGGACTTTAATGCTCTAAGTCTCCTTCCTCATACGTCTAGACAAGGTTGTATTACGCTGGGGCATGAGACACATCGTCACCTTGGTCCTTATATCTTGGTGCATAACGTCTAGTGCTATATCAAACATCATGGTTGCTCACCTTCATTGTAACATAACATATCTTTCACCTCCTTCATCCACTTCCTATCTTACATCATTCATCTTATCCCTCCCTTTATCATTTCATTTTGAGAGCCTACTCGTGTTTGTTCAACCCGCCTATCCTCTCGAGGGGGCATCATCATTCCAACATCCTATCTTTATATCATTATCCATTCTCCTCTATCCATACCTTAACTTCTTTGAAATGATGTTACTCGACAAAAAATCTCATCATATTGAACATCATCTCAAAGAGGGGCAAAATGTATACGTCTAAAAATGGTCATGATTAATCAAGCTTGTTAATTAATTAAATATAAATTATTTAATTAATCTCCTAAAGTCATCTACATATAAATAAATTTAATTATTTATTTATATTGTTCATTCTTATAATTTTTCTACCTTAATTAAATAAATAACTTTATTTAATTATTGTCATCTCCTATATTCCTCTTAATTAAATTAAATAAATTTTATAATTTATTTATATTGATTATCATGTTATTCTAAATTTGAATATTTGAATTCGAATAAGAGAATATTCCTCCAAACACCCTCTTCATCTCATAGTTAAATTAAATATTATAAATATTTAATTTAATACCATTTCTCACTCCACGAATAATTAAATATTTTAAATATTTAATTACCTTCTAAAATCATCTCTCACACATAATTAAATATTGCTTATTTAATTATGCGAACTTCTAATCTCATCTTCACATATAATTAAATATTACTTATTTAATTATGTGAATTTCTAATCTCATCTTCACATATAATTAAATAAATTAATTTATTTAATTATGAAATTCATTTCAACTCATTCTTCAAAACGGCAACCTTCCTTCGGATCTGAATGAGAACAATTGAAGAAGAGGAAACCTTCTATCTCTCTCTCAACTTTCGAAAATCTCTTACTGTTCATCTTACCAGACTAAATCTCAACCGTTGATCTTCGCCAACTAAGCTTTTTTCCATCAAAAATCTATAAATCAAACCTTTCACAAGCCATTTGGATCGGATCTTCTTCAAACATCTACATTTTGCCAAAATCATTCCTCAATCTTTCATTCGTTCTTATCATTCTCCATTTGTCATCATATCAAGTTGTTATGCCGCAGAATTGAGCAACCAACATTCCTCCTCTATTGTCAACCCTTCAAAATCTCGCATCCTTGTGTAGGTGGACAAGAGCCATGGAGATCAATCAACACTAGTTTGAAAATCAATTTGCATTTTCTTTGTTTATTATTTTTATTTTTATTCTAGTTTGTACTTCATGGTGCTTGATAGGATTTAATTTGTTTATTGTCTTCAATGCATTTAAACCTTTGATATTATTCCCTATCTACACTCCTAACTATGAAAACCCTCTCACAAAGCATTTGTAATAGCTGCACAATCCAAAGAATCCTCACAGCTCAGTGTCTTGGGTGTTGGCCAATCAAGTATTGCATGTATCTTTCCCTGGTGGACCTATACTCCCTATGCACAAATCACATGCCCCAAGTATAATATCTCTCTAAGTCCAAACTCAAATTTTGAAGCCTTAGCATATAGTGTCTACTCCTCCATGATAGACAAAACCTCATCAAGTTGCCTCAAGTGATCCTCCCAAGCCATGTTATATATTAGTAAATCATCAAAGAATACCAAGAGGAACTTACGCAACTGCTTATTGAAGATGTGGTTCATATAGGACTAAAATGTGGTAGGTGCATTTTTCAATCCAAAAGGCATGGCCAAGAACTCATAATGCCTATAGTGACATCAAAATTTTGTTGTGTGTATATCATGCTCTCTGACTCTGATCTGATGGTACCATGAGTGAAGATCAATCTTAGAAAAGTACACTTCCCCATGAAGTTCATCCAACAACTCATCAATCCTAGGTATCAGGTTCCTATTCTTAATGGTCTTCTTATTAAGAGCTCAATAGTTGATGCACATCCACATGGTTACATCCTTCTTCTTCACTAGGACCACAAAAGAAGTAAATGGACTAGAACTCGGTCGAATGTGTCCTATCTCAAGCAATTCCTTGATTGCTTTCTTAATCTCATCCTTGAATTTCCTAGGATGATGATAGGGGGTGGTGATGACTGGTTTGGCCCCCTCCTCCAACTCAATGGTGTGCTCAAATCCTTGATCAAGTGGCCTCCCTTGACATATCTCTCCAAACACCTTATCATGCTTACCAATAACTCCTAAATATCAATGTGATATGGTTGTCCTAAATCTAGAGTCTCCTTAGTTGTGATCAAGCATTTTGTTGCCCATGCTATGTCACAATGACGAAAAATTATCTCCATATTTTTGGATAAAACAACCTTATGTGGCCCAATAGCCATGCCTCTAAGCACCACTCTCTTACCATCTGCTGCCCTAAACTTGAGCTCCATGGTATGAAAGTTCTGTGAGTATTTTCCTAATGAGTGTAGCCATTGAATATCAAGGATAGCATTAGTGTCACCTAGTTCCACCACATAGAAACCATTTGTGTGTGTGTGATTTCCCAATGTGATAGGCAATTGTGGAACCCTCTGTGTGCATGACATATTATATCCATTTTCCACCATCACATTAAAACCCTCAAAGTCTTCTATTGGTAGCCCTTGCTTTGCCACCAGGGTTGCATCAATGAAGATGTAGGTGGCCCCACTATCAATCAATATTGTGATGCACTAACCCTACAAAACTCCTCTGACCCTAAATGAGTTAAATCTAGGTGTGCTAGCTAAAGTAGCAATGGTGCTACTCTTTCCATTCTCCTGGGGTTTCTCCTCATCTGAGCTACTATCATCATTTTCCTGTGACTTCTCATCATCACTACTCTCACTCTCTGATATAACCTCAATGAAATGAACCATTCCTTTACCTAGGCAATAGTGTCTAGGCTCATAGTGTTCCTTGCAATGGTAACATATCTCTTTTCTCCTGCATTCTATGTGGTACTCTTTGTATTGATCACTCCTCTTGTTTCCCTTCTTCTGGTAAGACTTCTTTCCCTTGTTCTTTTGAGGAATGAAAGGTTTAGAAGGGGGTTTTTTTGAAAGGCACAAGACAACTGAAAGAGGGGGGTGAATCAGTTGTCACAAATTACAATCACAAATCTCAAACACTTATCAACTCCACATCCACTTTAATCTATTATTAAGTATGAGCATGAAATGAAAATAACAAAAAGCAATATCAACACAAGAAACACCAGATTTACGTGGAAAACCCAATAAGGGAAAAACCACTGTGAGGATTAACTCATAATATAAAGTAATTGTAAAACCAATTACAAAGAGGCTCACTACCAAAGGGGTCACTACCCAAGAAGGACTCATTGTCCGGATACAAGGCTCACTTCCTATAGTTAAGACCCACTGTCCAGAAGCGAGGTTTAGTGCCTACATATACAAAATATAACAGAAAAATCTACCACAAAAAATTACACATATCCATAGCCTTGATTAGAAGATTGTAGAAACCATCAGCTCACTACTTTCAGGAATCTAACACATTAAAGTACTGTTGCCTCAATTCACTTTCACAAACTCTTGCTTCTCACACTTGTGGCATGTCTGATACATCAATCCATAACATCTCAACTTGTATATATACCATCTTCAACCTTAGAAAATTTCTCCAAGGTAGGCTACAAACACTTCATATTACAAATTCAAAATAGGTTAGCAACTCAACATTCCCACGGTGGAGGAGAATGCGAGCGAACCAAACCAACACTTAACCAAGACCCAAAACAATGTCTCATATCAATCACACACTTCCTCAATTGATACTTATCCTTTGCATGATGTGTAGACACTAGGTCAACCAAACCTAATGAAAATACAAGTGAACTTTGAAGCACATGCTTCCACAATAAGAAGATAACATGTAGACCACATAACACGCTTCACCATACACTGCAACACATCTTGGATACCATCAAATTCATCTGCATCAGCTGCAACAATCCTTGTACTCAGAACACTTCCCATCAGTCCATCCAAACTGCATAGACACACACAACAACTCTAAAATACCTCTTTTGGAGCACCAAACCATGAACACCTTTGAAAGAACATAGATACCATAATTACAAGCCTTCTACCAGATCCACAAGACCAAAAACAAACCAACGGAGGATTGTAGAGTAGAAACATTTCTCCCAGTCCATAGACAACCAACTCTGCCAAACTAGTTTGCACACCAGTGAACACAACTCTCACTCTTCATCAAAACAAAAGCTACAATCTAGGATATATCACCCACAGATTCCCATAAACAACACTTCATATCCGCACAAGCATAGGATCAACACAAAAGAAATGTGGAGCACAAACTAGAGCACATTCTGAACACACACAACTTTGACTTCCCCACACTGGTAACTCATCATATTAGCACACCTGCAACAACTATAAAGATAGATGTATGTACTCACAACATCTCTATAGTATCTCAACTATACATGTACCACCTGTAATCACTTGTTTCCTTTCTCTGCAACAACCTGTACTATGTTGACATCAATAAAAATATTAATGACAACACCACCACACTCATTCATACTTGCAACAATCTCCCCATTTGTCATTGATGGCAACACATGATGTGAAAAAACATCAAAGACAACATCCATTCCATTCCTACATTATCCTTTATCTTTTATGATTAGACGATCTACACAACTTTTCCTGCACTCTCTTTTCCTTGCAATATTCTCTTTTCTTATCTCTTCTCCTTTTTCTTTCACTATTTTTCACGACTTTCTCTCCCCCTTTGACATCAATGGAAAAGAATAAAAGGTTTGCATAATTCTTCAGCCATATGTAGCTCTGATCACTCCCCCTTAGGAGTGCACCAACACATCTCATACTACAACAATGATACTTCCAACTCCCCCTACGGAGTAGAACCTAATCATCAGTCCAGATAAATGAAGAATCTGTAGATCCATTGGACTGATGCACCTCCATGTGCACCTAATTCAAGGAAGAAGGGGCAATAACCCCCAACTTCTCCCTGAGATACTCAAAAGTATCCTTCAGAAGAGCCTTAGTAAATATATTGGCAATTTGATCCTTTGTAGGCACATACTCCAACCTGACTTCATTCTCCAATACCTTTTCTCTCAAGAAATGATATGTGATAGATATGTGTTTTGTCCTTGAATGCATTACCAAATTATTTGAAATGTTTATAACACTTTTATTATCATAAAAGATAGGGATAGGATCGTCACACATCACTCCTATATCCTTCAAAGTTTTCTTCATCCATAATACCTGTGTGCAGCAAGATGTTGTTGCAATATACTCAGCCTCTGCAGTGGATAAAAAAATTGAATCTGGTTTCTTGCTTAGCCACAAAACCAATCTTCCTCCAAGAAAGAATGTACCACCACTTGTACTCTTCTGATTATCTACACAACTAACCCAATCTACATCGATGAAAGCACTTAAAGTGAAATCGATATCCTTAGGATACCACAAGCCATAATTCAGAGTGCCTTTTAGATATCTGAATATCCTCGTCACAGTTGTAACATTTGTTTCCTTAGGTTCTGCTTGAAATTTGGCAACCAAACATATTTCATGCATGATATCTGGTCTAGTAGCAGTAAGATATAATAGTTCACCAACCATAGATTTGTACAAGCTCTAATCAACTTTAGGAGATTCATCATCTTTACTTAGTTTGCATCCAGTCACCATTGGAGTACAAA